>JABASI010007220.1:0-10001 GCA_019776505.1 Tomocerus nigrus | reverse complement strand
TATAATGGGTATTTATTTCGTGCATAGTATAAAGTAGGTATTCTCTCTATTAGGTTTTATGTATCTGTTTTGTGAATTAATTCGTGAAAAGCGAAGTGTGTGTATTTAGTAGGTAGTGGATGTGTAAGTGCAGTCACTGAGGGAGCATATGATAATCTAAACTGGGACCTGTTAACAATGTGGAGAGACACAATGGAATGTCTGTAGCGTTAGTTGACGGGGTAATTGTGGTAATGATGTGGTTGCGTAGAATTTGTGTCATAAAGGGCCAAGGCTGTTGTGTGTACTATTGTAGTAGGAATATATACACAGTTTGGGATGGATTAGATTCGATTGCGATTCTAAGTATATGGCTTGACTACGACGAAATTGGCATGAATACAGTGCAACAGTCGAGTACAATGGGATGGAATGGAATACAAAGTTGTCTGGGCTAGTGGTTACTGCCTTTCTATTGAATTCAAAGGACGATTTACTTCTATTAGCAAAGGACAGAAAGGCCAATGGAAACCTGTACTATTTTCTACTTCTGAGCTTAATACGTGGATTTCGCATGTCTACAGACAACTAAAATAAGACGTTCCAACTAACACTGCAAATAATACACAATACTATTTGTACAATTATAGCCATATGCCTATATGACGGGTATAAGAGTAAAAGGCAGACGATTTGTGTCAATATGAAATGAACTAGTTTATTATTATGTTTCTTCTGGTAGATAAACAACTGTGTACTACAGTGCATGTATCTTGAGATATAAAAAGGAATGAATTGGAGAATGTCGTTAATTTGTACGGGTTGAGTAAGAGATGGAATATGCAGAAGACGCGTCAATTTATTGTTGACAAAAGTAGTTGAAGAGGCCAAGCCGGCTGTCAAAAAGAACATTGGTGGTTCGTCAACCAATAAGACAAATTTGTCAATCAGTTAAAGCGGAAAATGGTCAATTTCATGGGTGATTCTGAAGAGTGAGTCAGCGAAAAGTTTTTGGGTTCCATTAACTCTGCTGAGCTGCATACATGAATGAATGAATGAATGGCATGGCTATGGTTGTGTGTGCTTTGCTATGCTGTGGCGTGAGAAGGCGCCAGAAATTGTGTCTCCACCAAATTATAGACTTGGAAGGAGTTGGTGCGTGCTTCGAATGAATGTCTCTACAAAAGTCCTCACGGCACAGCACAAATATTCAAAACTCTAATAAAAGTTACATCCCATCTCGGGTACATCCTACTTACTTAGTTCACCTTTACCTATAAGACTAAATCTTGTCAATCCCGAATCCCTAGCAGCTCCACACACTAAATACCTACACACTACACACACACACATACATCCACTAGTTAGTTCTGAGTAGTAAAGGGAAAGAAAATCTCTATAGAGTTCACAAAAATCATCTTATTCATGCATTCTCCTACTTTTCCCTATATTTACTGGCCAGACACAGAAAATGCAGGAGGAGAAGGAGAGGCTCGACTCTTTTAAGCCGCTTTCACATTAATGTATTCTGAGAGCGAGCGGTGGATGTTATTCTTCTGAAAGAGTTTTAGTATTTGTCTTCTTTATCTTTATGTGTAAGTGTAGCTACAAGCTGCTATTAAGCTTTGCATCTTCCGTAAGACATTAACATGGCTACGTGTATCCAGCGAGATCTACTAGACCGGACACAAAGAGTTAAACAGAAGAGAACAACGTCAGACGATGTACATTTAGGAAAATTGTACACACACACACAACAAATGTTCAGTGCACGTAAAAGTTTTTCTGCCGTAGTTAGCTATGTATGCATTTAGTCGAGTGGAGAAGCCCAGTCTCCTTTTCATGGTTTGTCTTCACTGGAGTGAACTGGTCTGCCTCTGACCGTGTAGCCGTCGTTTTTTAGGAGCCGTCTATAGCTCTGAGAAGGTGTGATGCTTATGCCTTCCTTTCCATCTACCTTCATATTATGTGCACAGAAATTTTCCGTCTAGGAAAATCCTAACTACTCCTAAACACTCCCGAATGCTGCCAATTTATTTTGATTTCATCTCGATCTATTCGTGCGTCTCGTCTCGTCTGGCTCGCCTCGTCGACTCAACTCCGAGCCATTCCATTCTCGCACTCTCCTGCCTCCCTCCCTGCCTGCCTGCCTTTCCCACTAACTGACCAACTTGATTATTACAGCCAGCCAGCTCCGGCCTTTCACAAACTCCGTTTTCGTCAACATTTACTACACAAGTCTCGATATTTACGCAGACCAAACAGAGCACATTCATGTCTGCATGTAAATACTTACTCCTTATTTTAAGAAATCAATCTATGATTATTACAACTGATACACTTTGATTTATGACCAGTCCTTCTTAAAACCGCATGACTTGTATTGCCTTTTTATCGTATTTTATCTAAAGTTGCAATAATGTGTCCTTCTGACTACCTTTTCATTCGGAGGAGCAAAGAAAATATCCCTCACTCTAATAACCAACTCTTCCCTCATTCATAAACATGAGAATTCTATTTTTTACTAGTAGTTACTGTTATGCTCTTGAGCTTTAAGGAGACCATTTTTTACAGTCCTCACACAATACCTACATCTCTTCAGCAAAATTACCAGTTTAATTCATCAGCTCTTTTAGTGTCCTTATGGAGCTTGGGATCCTAAAGAAGGGTAATGTGCTGACAAGTGCGTACAGCTTTTTTACCAACATAAAAGGATATTCAAAGCACCTGCTTCTGTACACAGGTTCATAACATTAACTCATAAAATATTAGCTAGCCAATGTAATAACTATTTATTTCTACGACAGTACTACGTAGAAATACACTATCATTATGAATGTTGAGGTATATCCATCGTCCCTTATCAACTTCTTTAATGAAAGAGAATATCTATAGGCTGGACAAGTACCCCGGGCTAGTTTATGAAGTTACACTAACTAACAATAAGAAACATAAGCCAAGCAGCTCTCTTAGTGTAAATTATATTACACATTTAATATGTATTATGTAGGTTAGGTAATTATATATTCAGATTCTATCATAGAGATCATTCTATATGAATTCATTATGCTTATAGATGATGTGAGACATTTGTTACTATATTATTAGGTTTATGAATTGAATGTTAGATCGGGTGCTACTGTGTATCTGTTTCAATGTCTGCATATGTTACTTGTTTAGAAAAAGAAAAGGTAAAGGCAAAAGCAACAATCCCTGCCTTACATTTCACCGCAAGAATGCACTCATAATACATAGAGACAGATATGCAGTATATTAAATAAAAGCCTAATTTTTCCTGAGCAGAGTAATGAATGATGTAGAGAAAAGGAAAGGCCTGTAACACAGATATAAGCCATATAAATGCAAACGAATGACATAAATGTGATGACAAATCTTCTTATGAATGTGAAATGTCTTTTTAGTTGTGGTGTCGCAGCTCTTTTCTTAGCTTAGCTTGGATAGTTTACATTGGACGTTTTGGTGGGATTAGGATGTCTTGAAGGCAAAAATCAAGAAAAAACGTGAGAACATTTATTTTTAGCTCTGACGAAGATTTTCCTCAATGAAGATGATAAATGAAGACCACCTGTTGAGGAGTAGCCGCTCTTTTGTCTCCCGTTTTCCCTGCAGAATTTTCCCATGGCAGGTTGACGGGGGTCTTCCATGTCAACCCTCCGTCTCAGCCGCGTGTCCCGTATCATCATTTGCCATCCTATTGTGCCCGATCTTTCAACCGTAAGAAATGCGTCTACTTTAAGTCTTTTCACTGTACTAGAATTCTATTTCGGTTTCCACTCGACGCACGTTGCCCTCCTCGTTAATCTCCAATGCTCGTTCTAGGGCAAAGGGAGCGGCAAGATGGGGATCATCGATTTTCTTTACGTAATCCGCTAAGAGCACACTATTATTAGCACCCTAGTCACTGAACCCAACACGGTCAATGCTAACAAACCTACACAATTACGTATTAAAGTCTTTCAATCAATAGAATAGATGAAATTAGAATCCCCGGTGGGAAGGAGTTGACATTTTAGTCAACATCAAAGTTTCACGTGCTTCTCCTCACTTCTAAATAGACACTAATTTTTGCCCTTCATCCCATTTATTCCCGTTATTAAAGATTATGCTCTGATGCATATTATTACTACGAAGTAACATTCATACAATAACAAATCAGTGATTAGGTACTTCAGATATGGATCAAAGCAATATTTTTGAATTATCCCATGTTATGCTTTATATTTTGGTTAGATTATCATCAACAAGATTTTTGTACTGTTATACTAATATTAATAACAATTCTACTATCCCCAGATTAGTAATCCACAAAAAACTGGGTTTCCAGCCATATTTTTAATTAATCGTGATTGTTCTCCGATTGTTGCGAATTAGTTTGCAAATGTAATTCTGCTTCCATTAGAACCTGTGATAGAAATGAAGACAACAGATTTAACGCAGCCGAAAAATATTATATAGGTAAGCAATTGTATGTCAATATTATATAGTTAATTTTAATGGAAACACTATGTAAAAATTGCCGCTTCTAACACTAAGTAAATAATAATAAATTGAAAAGACATAAATATCATGGCTTTATGCACACTGCTCGTTTATTTCTCTTTTTCATTATTGAACTAGTGGAGAACATAGTACGTGAATATTTTAGCAATGCAATATAACACAACATAATGTAAAGCTGAGTTAAGTAGCCCAGTTAATTTTATTACCCTGAGATTCCACTTTAAATCCAGTAAATAATACGTATCATGAAGCGTGTAATAATATGTATGTGTAATAATATTATTAATTTTATAACAAAGGATAATGTGAAGGAGAAGATTAGCATAGAATATATTATTATATGGTTTTAGTATAGTAGTAGATGCCATTAACTGTGAAGCCAGCAGTGTTTCAAGTGCCATTATAAAGTAGTATTATTAGTCATGATTGCCTTATAACTTACAACTATTAGCTAAAACAAGGCAGGCCACAAAAACTCTTGTATCTAATAAGACTTGTTTATAGAGTGGGTGCACTAAACGTAAAGGCCGTCCATCTGTAATAAACTATTATGAAACGCGACTAATAATCTCACAGATTTCAATCATTCACTCAAAATGCTTGTATGACCACAGCATATATATATATATATAGACTGATAATGTATACTTCTTTGATATAAATTGTAACCTGTAGTATCTGTAGCTAAAGAAAGAGAGAGCATTTATTTTGGCTTTAGATACGGGTACATTTGAGAGGTATAAGAGTGTGTGATGTTGTGATATGTTAGTTATGATAGCAGGAACAGCACCAATCCAATTATCTCATCAATGGGCCATATCAAACCGTATTATCAAATTACGGGCGCAGTATTATTGTTATTAGCGTCTTTTTACTGCCTGCTAGTAGCTATGGACGGGCTACAATTGACCATGCAGAAATTGCCGACAGAGAAACGGCAATGTCAAAACAAACATTTATGGCAGTCGGATTGTTCATTGAGCTAGTTGGTTAGATGGAACGAAGAGTTTTTTTAAAGTTTGTAGCATATTTCTTGGTTTTCATGCGAAGCTCTTATCTTGACAGCGGTGAGAAAATAAGCTCAGTTAAATTGAGTGAATAGATAACTTTTTCTCCCTCTTTTTCAAAGTGACTAACGAGCGAGTGACTAATAATCTAACTAACTACCTGCCTAACTTTTACCACAATGCACTTTACCGCAGCAGTAGGTTGTAGTATTATTTGCTACTCAGAAAATACCGTTGTTGGATGCTGATTTTTATTGCATTATTTTCTGTGAAAGTGAAATTAGAGCATTCATGAAGAATAAAGAAGTGCTAATTAATTTGATATGCAGAAAATTACAAGTTTTATTTACGTCAATTATAATAATCTTACGTTTAACGTTTTACAAGATAAGTTGATCCTGATAAGTAGTTAGCAGGAATATGTAATTTGTAGGTACTTACAAATAGAACTATATAATGGCTTCCTTTCACAAGAAAGAAAGGTTAGAGTTCGTCGTGCGGCTCTTTATTTCTTCACCTTTTTTCTCAATTGACAACTTGAGTAGTAGTTAAAGGTGTCAATAGAAATGTTTGTTTAGATTTATTTAGTGTTTTGTTTTCCGTCCGCTCGGACTTGACTGCGACTCAACAAGCTTTTCTCCATTGTCTAAAACAAAGAGAAGACTAGGGATATTTACTCTGGAGGTCTTATCTTATCTGTTTACAACCAGATTAGATTTACTTAAGTGTACACTGCACCGCAATAGACAATATACAACTGACAGACTATATTTACTAACGGCAAGGGATTCGATGCAATGCTGTCAGTGATTTAGCTTGAACTGGCCTTTAAGTTGACTCCCTGCTGCATTTCGGCATGTTTGAAATTATCATTGTGCGGCTTGCCTGAAAAAATCTATTCAAAAGCTCAGTGTGAGTCGAGTCTGTACAATACCGACAGATTTCAGTGAGGAGTGTTGCTTTTCAGCCAACTAACTCAGTGTAGGTGCCTGAATTACAAAACTCATCTTCTATCTGCCAGCACTACTGTTAAATATATCTGTATATGGCACGGAGGAAAATCTCCCTTTTTGTCATAGGAAAACTGCCTTTTGTTTAGCAATGCGAAATAGATCTCTTTCCATCATCCCTATCTCTTTTTAGGAAGCAGCACAGAAATCTATGAAAATTCTGCCATCATTAGACTCCTACTGGCTTGTCTCATTCTGAATAGCCCATCTTCCCTTTCCACTCTCTGCAAAAACGCTAAAGACAAATGTGACATGACGGATTAGCGAATCAGAGTGAATACTTAACTACGGGCCGCCAACAACACTGACAATTGACACTACAAAAACATCTCCTTTTTACAGTTGTTTTGCAAGAGTTTATGGCATATTATTATTCTGCGGGCTCACTCTAACTATTCAATGGGAAGCATTTGATTTGGAATGTGGCTCCTGTGGTTTAGTCCCGAATGCTCACTCAACACTCAAGGTGAGTTCATGTCTCAACTGACTTATTTACATAGTCAAGCCATTCTGTCATTTACCTGTACGTACCCATTTAAATGAACTGCTTGCAACCACCTGATCTATTTACTTGTCTGTATCACTTTGAAATGCAAATAATAAATTACAAATATCTGACGACAAATGCAGGAATTTTTAGATAAAGACATAAAATTGTATGATGTTAACTAATAGATGACAATGACTTTTGAGGTTTGTTTTGTTTAGATATTCTAATAGCTTGCATTGCACACTTGCATGTACATACATGATTATTGATTACATTAACACATTGATTCTTTATTTATCTGATATGTGTACGGAATTTTTAGTAGAGAGTGCCGAGTGGCATGAGTTGCGGGATTTTTATTTTATGTGCGTATACGAGAGTAGGTAATGTGAATGAGTGCTTTTCGCCTACTTTATTTTAGAGAGGTTTTAGGATTGTAGTAGGTAATGATGTTCTGAAAGAACAACATCTAAATGCATTATAGGTAAAGCACTCTTGCTCACTTTCCAAGATACGTTCGTACTTTGGTTATTAGAGAGGAAAGTATTAAAGTGAAGTGATCGACTTGGCTGGGTAGGGATTGTTGTATGGATGCCACTGCACTGCACTGACTGCCACCCGAAATCCATTAAGACTGAAAGCAAAGAGTGCAGACATGCTAGAAAAAAGGGATCGAGTAGAATTGAATAAAGGAGAAGTGAGATGAGTGTACTATGTTCATCAGTCAGAAGAGAGTTTTAGCTGGCTAAGTTCAGTTTAGCTCACTGTTCTTGATGTAATACACAGAAAGAGTGGAAATCCGGGTGAACAATGGAATCTTCAATTACAATACCGAAAAATGATGGACAAAAAAGCAAGACGGCGCATTTCCGTCGAGAACAATTGATCTCCAACCAAGTGTGGAAAATTTCCATAGCAAAAAATCCTCTCTGCTGGAAAAATTAAAATGTCGAGCGAAAGCCATTTTTTCCTGAGTAAATTTGTCACAGAGTGTCGAATGATTCCCTTGTGCCTTAGCTCACTACTGTGCTCTTGATAGAACATTGCACGGTTTCCACATCACTCCTGAATGAACAGAACAGCTCGACTCAATTCAATAGAATTGAGCACTATAATACAAAGCTGACTTCTTGGCTTCACTTCTCTTGCTCTTCTTTTTATTTTTTGCTCAAACTGTAAACTCACAATCAGACTTCTCTCTTTTAACGTATCACCACCGTCACCTTTTTCAATTTCTGCTCTCTTCATAGAATTTACTGGATTTAGATCATCCATTTATGTAGCTAGAAGATTTTTGTGACTCACGTAGCTTTAGGTAGACAAAACATTCTTACCACAAAAAAATTACAGATTTACAGAAAGTACTACTAGAACTACTACGACTACGTCTACCATCATCCCATCCACTTATAACCTTCTTTCTTACTTTTCCAAAACGAATCAAAATCCTAGTCTATCCTAAATGTTTTTTTCATTTCTACTCTTTTCTCTTCCCTTTTGTCAGTTTCCCCTGTAAAGCAAAGTTTTAGAAAGCGCAAACAAGCAACTAATTGGTTAGCCCCAACCAGACACCTATGAATACGTCCATTTTGTAAGGTGGGTCCTAAATTTGACCTAAGCCCGTCCGTGACCCTTAAGTCACGATTGGGACACACCCAGATCTCATGTTCAAGCTCTTTCTTTATGCTTATTTTCCTTGCATAGCTAATGCAGTTGATAGAATAGCTTATAGGTCTTTCGCATGTAGTGCTCTTTGACTTGACTAACTTTAGTCCACCTCCGAACACATCCCTTCGTTCCTCTTCATTAATTTATTCCATGCTAAAACTTTCAGGCTTTCAAACAACTCCTAGACTCTTCAGGCTGACGCAGCTCAACCTCACACTAATACTTTCTACACATAAAACATTTACCACTTCAGACTTCTTTTTTTACTACTCCGAGCAAACCACACATCTTTGTTTCCAGAAAATCGTTAGAATCCTTTATACTATCTTTTCTTCACATTAAATGTACGTATGTACGTAGTAGTTACATTATCGTACGAGCAGAAGTTTACAAATAAAATGCTATATCGACAGGTAGTTTCGTATTTTTATTCTCTTCTTGCCAATTATCTTTGCATGATATCAGTTTATTTGACTAGGAAGACTTTTTTATTATCAAATGATATACATCAACGATGGAAGATGCTATGGAGGGAAAATCTTTTGTCTTCCGTCTCTAATATAATATTTCTTTGTTCAGTTTCAGCAGTCCCAAAAAGTGGGATATAGACAATCGCTGGTGCATACCATTTTTACAAAAATAATTAGAAAATGCAATCTTTGAAAAACATTTTATTTGAACCAAAGTACCTTTTGCTAGTAATAATAATGACAAAACAATAGTAATTATTCTACTGAATAGACAGGTACCTACCTTCCAAATACGTTTTTTTCCATGCATTGCAGTGCCAACTGATTATGTTGTTAACAATGACTTGGTGTGAGTAAATAAAGATGCCGTGATCTATACCACATTAACTACTAGCTTATCTTTCCAATATTTAACTCGTACATACTACTACTGTATGTATGTAGTATGTATTTAAAATGAGCATAGTTTCCTTGTACTACAAACAAAGTTATGTGATGTGTGTAGTGATGAAAGTACATGCAATTAAATCTGGATAACTGCATACATTTTGACAATTAATCCTTAGATTAGTGACATTACAATGGTAGATTTGATTTTTAGGAAATGTATTGAACCATTCCAAAGACTGACTGCATGTGTTTTGATCGGTTCGGTTGATTTGAGAAATGATTTTTGAATAATTTTAGTTTCTCAAGTGCTGCTAGAGGCAAGTTAGTCAGACAAGGTCTAGTTTAAGTAGGTACTCTTATAAATCCAGACATCCATAATCTGTGTATACAATGCACATATAATGAGTGTATGTGGTTTGAAGGGAGTCTTTGTATTTAGTTCCTGTTTTATATCCCTAGGAATATT
>JABASI010007219.1:0-10002 GCA_019776505.1 Tomocerus nigrus | reverse complement strand
ATAGGTATATAACAAATACAGCTATCCATGGAGAGAGTGGGGTTTGCGTAGGATGTAAGCTGTACTTACACATTGAGATATCAACTGATACGCTACACACATTTAAATCTGATAAAGTTGATGCTGGATCGAGTCTACACGTATGCGTAATGATGATTGATGATATGATTGTTATCATTCCCAATGTCTTTTAGACAGAGATATAAAAATTGCTGTGTAAGTTTGACTTGGGTTTATGCAAGTACCTACCCGCAAACTGCAATCAAATGTGATGAGAGTCATTTTAGTATTCCTTGTTTACTTTGTTCAGAGAATCAAAATGTAGACACTAATCAGACTCATTGCATTAGATTCCTTAGAAGAACAGTGTCATAATACGACGCCTAAATGCAACAGACACAGATTCATAAAAATAAGTAGGTAATGGTAACACTATCACGGATAGGGATAACTGAAGGAAGAGTAGAAAGAAAATGTAGTACACTTACACTTACTTACTACATTTACAGAAGAATGTGCGATGCAGTGACATAATAATGTTTAGTTATCGAATGGATTATGGAATGTTGTGTCTTGGTAAGTAAATGAAAGTGACAAAGCATGAAAATGAATCAACTTGCTTAACTATTGTGGCCTGTTTTCCTCACAGATTTCTTCCTATTGGGGAATTACATATTGATGCATGTGTCAGCACTTTAGAAATCTCTTTAATTTACTTACAACAAATGGAAACAGGGAAAAAGAAGAAACGGTAGCTGCAGATTATACCACTGACTCATTACTAAATGAAATAAAGAGAAAGGAGAATCAATTAGCAACATGACATCATCCTTTTAGAAGTATATTATTTAGTTGCACAGAATATATCATAGCCTAGAATATACTTGGACCCTAAAGGGAACTAAGAAGGTAAAAGAAAGAAATGAGTCAAGGGAAATCAATAAACGGACTTCGGACATTTACTAATTATTAATTTTTATGTACCTATTTTTCTTATATCTATCATAGCAGCTGAAATATTTTCTCAAAAAAAAAGAACATTTTCTTGTATTGAGTTTTTTTAAATTATGACAAACCAAAAGTTTGGACCAAATGAATTAAAATGTATTGAAGTTGTTTCAAATATACTAACGAGGTATGTATTACAAAAGGTTTTCATGGTTCTCAAGAGTATCAATAAGTATCAATCTGTACAGAAACAAAGATTTGTCTTTGTAGTAACTAATAAACTAAGAGTGGGGTGGAAATGGAATTCATCATTTCATTCAACTACTACGTTTCATTGCCTTTACAAGATATATTTGTGCCCTAACATGGTATTAATGCGAAGACCACCATTAGCTATCTAGTAATATTCTAACATAATAGTGGCTGTTATTATTTTTAAATGCGATGTGGAAGAATTCACAGAAATTAAATAAAAGAGTTGAATGTTGCTAAAGTCTTACACAATCGAATAAAGTGTGGTTCAGCTCAGTTTCAACTCATTTATGACAAGTGAGATGAAACTTGTCGTTTTTGGAATGGATGTCATGTCATGGGAGTGTGCAGAGTCCTTTATCATCAATTATCATGCGAACTTATTTTGGATTGACGTACACTTTTAATGGTGCAACTCGAGAGTTGACGATAGCCGTCAATGTAGTACTAGGTATTTCAACTCGCACAGATTATGATCTCTGCAAGACACTGAACTGTGCTCTAATTGCCATACACAACAACATTAAAAGATGCAGGCAGGTAATACTGGCAAGTGGCAATAGCAGGACGGGAGTCAGCCGGTACCTAGTTGCTCTGATGTAATTGCAGTGCATATTTAGGTACCTACCTATATATTTACTTTAATATAATAAACGTGCATCTACTGAGAGAGAATATTTTGTGAGTTAGTTAACAATCTGATAATATGAAGCAATAGTTTAGAGTCATTGACCCATCCATAGCACTGACTTATGTGTCAAGAGATCATTTAATGGATTATTCTCATCCCGTCATCAACCACATCTTTATGTCGTGATCCAGAGCTTAAATTGCATTTTTTACTTGTCTTTTGTTACACTGCTATTCTGGTGTTATATTCTTTGAAAAACTTTGGCAATGGCAATTTGTTTTACATTTTATAGCTAGGCACTTATTGCTATAAAGTATCCGATACTTAAGGTCTCGACATTTAAATGAGCCCATGAAATTATTGGAGTTGGCTACTTGGCTATCTTATCGCATTAAATAAAAATGATTAAATAGAAGGAGTATTAGAATGATCTTCAATAAAATTGCATAATATCTGCAGAGTGACAATCTCCATATATTTAAGTAGGTGTACTAATTTCTAAGATATTCTTTGCCTTTCCACTTTGCTTTGATAAAATAAATTGATGCATTACTTCTATTTCCCTGAATCCACCTCGGTAAGTTTGAGAAAATTTGCGAAAGTCAGAATGAATGGTGAAATCTTTTGCCATGTATTCTTACCATTGTCAGTCAGACGTTTTTCATGGGTTATAGTAATAATATCATAATTCGCTATTCCGTATCACCGCTAGCAGTTAATTTTATTGGAACTTAGTATTCATGACGCTAAAACTTACCCTTTTAGCAGATACAGTAGAAATGGTACACAGGTCTCTTTGTATAGGCTGCGTAAATGCCAAGAAAATGAATTAAGGGTGTAGCATAGAAAATGACACACCCTTTGCTGAAAGAGATTTACGAGTAAGAGCAATTTGGTAATTAGGTCTAGCAGAGATAGTCATTAGTAGTCGCGTGCTGATTATAAGTCTACGAAGGCACATGCCCCTTAATGGGGACACAAACTCAAGCGTTAGAAAAGTCGCCTACAATTACCAAATTCCAAAAATTGGCAGGCGTCAAAGTCAAAATAAAGGGAATTGTGCAAAAACAAGTGCCCATTATCATTATAGAATTTCAGTGCTACAAAGGTACTTAAACCAGTTCATTTGCAAATTGTAGCTTAGCAGTCTTTTTGTTTAGTGAAATGATACACTTATTGATTGGGTTGATTGACTGACTTGATAATTATGGAGCCAACTATGTGAAAAATGCTCTAGCTCTCTTTCTGTCTTTATGCACAAAATACAAAGTAGGTTTACTGTGGAACTGAAAACAAGCTGCCCGTCGTGATATTCGCACCTTTCTTTTCTGCTTCTACTCCAACCCGTTAATTTTATATGCCATAGAAATGCAATTCATCTGAATAGCTACTAAAAAAGCATAAAAAATCGTAAATGAAGCCAAGAACATGCTTAGCACTTAATGCATTATGAATATGAGCACATCTATAGCGTCTAATGATATTTAGTATGCTAAACAAGCAATCATGGAATTAATGAGGCATGAGGCGACATAATATATGTCCATTACGACTTAAATTATATGTTGTATAATATGATATACAGCCCTAGCAATCAAAAAATTACATTTCAAATGAATGAGGTCTGAGGCGAGGTCAGATTAAAATTATGCCAATGGAATGTAACTATAAGGGATCAATATTCATTCGATATTAATCCAACATCTTAACGCCATGATAGATTTAAATAAATGCAAAAAGAAGTTTTGAAAGGATTAATATTCCCTGGACATTTGTTTCACATTTGATAACTGCAAAAGGATTTAATAATGAATAGAAATCTGAGGATTAAAATGGAGAAATAGTGTACAGTATCCGAACGGTGGGTGGGACTACAACTTTGGGACAGTACCATTGAAGCTCATGAACATTTGCATGAATTGGAAAACAAAGAGTTAAGGATGTTTAATGATTATAGCCGTAATTAGCATGACTTAGCCTAAATAAACGATTCCGAAGATTCACAACCATCACATCTGCTTAAACAAATGGGAAATCGTCTGATGCGTATCACTTCAACTCTTAGTTCATTTTCAGCTGCTCTTTGGACAATACAAAGCAAAAATATTGGTGATTATAGTGAACGCATAGAAGAGCAATGCATTTTTTGGAAACCCCAGCCCCAGCAAGATCACCTTCCCAGCAAAATTTCGCCATCGAAGAAGATCAAGAGAGCTGTGCTGACGTCGCTAGCACCAAAGACTCCAGCTCCTCCATTAGGTGCGCCTTACTTTTTTATTACATAAATAATCCACTATACTATATTTTTGTATACTTTCTCAAAAACTAACACCCTCTTTTGTTTTCCAGCTATTATTTATCGTTAAAGTGTGCCAAGAAAACAATTTTGGTGCTAGTGGCAATTGTTGGATTGCTCTCAGTTTCTTTGGGTGTCGTTTCATATCTTTACGGTGCTACAATTCGTAAGTCTCCTCATTGTCCTCATTTACATAAAAAAATAATATAATTAATTATTATTAAAATCGGGAAAACCCCATTTTTAGCTAAGTATGTGAATTCGGACTCAAAATAAATTTAAATCGAGACATTTCTAGTGGTCAACTTTTCGGAAGTCGTGAGTGTTTAGTTGAAAAGGTTAAATTTAAATGCTAGAGCCTTTCGAGACATGCGGAACAAAGATATGCACAAGTACTGCCACTCTCTTTGCTCGGACAATGGACGAGACAGTGGACCCTTGTGAGGATTTTCACAAATTCTCATGTGGAAATTGGATTAGTGACACTGCCGCCGTTGCTGCCGTTCCCCTTTATGACCATACAACCATCATGCGAGATAGAATAATTGGAAGGTTACGTGGTAAGTCTACGTAGCAATCTACGTAGAAAACATTCTTTCCATTTCAATTTATAAATAGGGACTTGCTAAATTGTTTACTTGGATTGGAACTACACGTAGGACGTAGGTACATAATATGCATTATATGTATGATGTACACACCGGAGATGTGCTAATTGTAGTTAACTAAAGCCTAATTGGTTAACTAGCACAATGCTTTTAAATGGAGCATTATTGCCCATTTGTAAAATTGCAGGCATTGCAGAAGGGATTACGAAGGACGACATTGCAGCCCTACGACAAGTAAAATCGATGTACGACACTTGTGTGGATTTAGGTAGGTAACTATTAATGGATCAATTATCTGTCATCTCCCTCCAGTCAGTGCATGATGGCTCCAACTTTGTTACGAGAGCTAATTGTGATAATTGTGTTAATTAGAGGCAATAGAAGATGCCGGCTTAAATCCCATGGTCGATTTAATTACAAGACTGCTCAACACTAATAACTCCATTGCGAAAACGCTGGCAATTATCCGAAGAGAAACGGGGCAGAGCTACTTATTCGATATTCAAATTGGACCCGACTATAAAAACTCGAGCATCAACACTGTTTTTGTAAGAGAAATTTATGGCACTGACGACAATGGAGTTAATTGAGCATATTTCCATTGTTAGGTGGATCAGCCGGAGTTGCCCTTGGCCCGCAACATATTCCTCTACACCCCAAACACGGCCGATGCTTACAGACATCTCATTGAGCAGATTCTTTTGAGGATTGGCAGACATATACACATTTCCCCGAATTTTAAGGCCGGCATACAAGAAGCTGCGAAAGATATTTGGAATTTTGACAGAACACTTGCCCTAGTACATAGTTAACTCTATGAATATCAATATGAACTGTTTAATTAAATTCTCCGTTGATGCTGATGCATGTGTTTGATAGGCGGCGACACCCCAAGAAAACCTGTCAAAGAAAAAGATGTGGAACTTGGTGACAATTCATGAACTGAACTCAATTTATAAAAATGTTAGATGATTTGATTTAATTCTTTTACTATTTAATACTAGAGAGTTTCCACTTTGCCACTGTAGTAAGACTTGTAATCATTTTGTTTCCAACAAATAGCAATTTAATTGGACAGAATATTTTACGACTTTGTTTGATGGGCTTGTTGATGTAGAAATCAAGAAAACTTTCATTGTCAATATCAATGATTTACAATACATCCACAAACTAGCAAGCATTTTCCAGGAAACTGATGCCATGAGTTTCAGTAAGTACCAATTTATTCTATCCCTACTTCCTAAACTTAACTTCCATCACAAAAATCAACTTAATTTTATAGACAGCTAATTAATGAGCCAATTATACGTAAAACCGCGGCTACTTGAAGAAATGTTTCTTGTAATTGTTGTTGAATCCTATTTACAGACAAGTACATCATGTGGCAGTTGCTGTATACATTTGGCAAAGATGTGACTAGAGAATTCCGTCAATTCTTTTCCACATTCTCTTACGTCCTAGATGGGAGCGAGACAACTCCAAATAGGTAGGTAAATAAATACTGAACCCACCGTTGAAAATTCGCATAGCAAAGTACCAGAAGGAAATAGATTCATATTCAATCATTTGCAATATCGCAGTGTCGTTAGTCGTTGCATTACCTAAGCAAGTACCTTTTTTTCTTCGGGTTAGTAGAAGCTTAGCAAAGAGTCAGCAAACCATTTTAACCGTATCTGTGAGTGTGAGTAGACAGGGTCTAAATAAAAATTAATAGGCAGCCCAGCCGTGCTAAAAATATATGTTCAAGTGGCCAGTGTCCTCAATTTCTTCCAATTTTTAATGTGATTCATTTTTGTGTCATTTGTGTGAGTGTGTATAATTTGTTGATATTTCATGAGATACGGCCCGGACGGACAGACGAATTTAATCTATAAAGTACCTTCCTATACAATGTATGCATTAAATATTATTTCCCATGAACAAGGCTGCCTATTAAAAGATTAAAGTGACGATACCCGAGTTACCACACACAGGTCCATACTTCGCACATATTTTCTTGTACTTTTTTTTAGAAAAAGGGCTTATAACTTTTAGAATTTTGAACCAAAAAGATTTCCTTGTATTTTTTTCATGTTTTAAAATTAAACCATGGCTAACGTCTAAACGAAGTCACAAAATCTTCCACAAAATCCTCTTTAAGAATTTAGATGTGGTTTCCGCATCTTCCCAACAATACCAACCTCATATTTTTCGATCCAATACTAAAACTTATGTATTGACTGGATATAGTAAAATTCAGGTATAATTTTGGCTAGCTTCATGGTGAGTTTACCTATTTGGGGTAAAAGTAATATTTACCGCATACCTTATATAGCCTTAAAGCCAACTATATATATTGCCTTTTTGTTGTTTGTAGGCATACAGAGTGCATAAATCTCCTAGACACATCTCTACCATTTGCCTTAACACACAAATATATTTTGAAATACGTCAACGAGTCGGTTCTTGATGAGGTAAAAATGTATCTGCCTATGCAACCAAACAAACGTGCTATTGCTGGTACGAAATAAATAAAATTGAAGTGTGGATTTTAGACTGAAGACATGGTGTGGAACATAGTGGCCTCATTTAAAGCCAAAGTCTCCACACTGCACTGGATGGATGAACACACAAAATCTAAGGCCATGCTGAAAGCAGACAAAATTCGGACGTTTATTGGTTACCCAAAGTGGCTTCCAGACCCAAACGCAGTCAATCAATACTACAAAGGACTTAATTTCAACAAGATTTCCTTTTTCAAAAACATGTTGGCAATGACAAAATTTCTCTCATTGAAAAGTATCACAGTCAGTAGCTCATTATTGAAATGCAATTAATTATAGACGAGTCGGAATAACTTAATTTCAAGCAAAAATTATTTTCTAGACTTATGGCAAGGAAGTTGATGTCACTTGGTCAGGCACGGATTCCCCTGCTGAGGCAGACGCCTTTTACGACGACGAATTAAATGCAATAAGTAATAATCAAAGATAAGCTTGATTTTGAATTTAATTTTAAAAATCTTTGAAAGTAAATCAGTAAAAATGATGATGTCACAAAAGTATTTATTGTGCATGAGTAGCATTGCCGGTGGGATTCTTACAGCAACCATTTGTTGGAATGGGTCTCCGGTAAGAAATCTATGCAGTAATTTTTCTAACTTCAATAAAATTCTATGATCATTATATTTATTGTGCAAATTAATATACTAAAATTAAGTAAAATCCAAGTAATATATTTAAAATTATAATTAGTTAGTAATCGTAAGGATGTTCTTGTGGTGTGTAAATGTAAATAGATCCGTGGACTATGGGGCCTTAGGAGCTGTGATAGGACATGAACTGACCCATGGCTTTGATACAGAAGGTCAAAAGTTTATCCAACGCACACTTCTTCTAAGCAACGATGAATAATTAATTAGTAACTGTGATGAATTGGGCAATTTGTTTGCAGGAAGGTACAGTGATGAGAATGGGCGCCTTAATGAATGGTGGACAGGGAAAACAATGCTGAGTTTTTTGCACAAAGCAGAATGTTTCGTGAAACAATATGATCAGTTCTGGCTTCCTGAATTAGGTTCTACTCCTGGTCCAAATAACACGGTAAGGTCAAGTGGTCATCATCAACTCATTTTCTCATATTGTTGAGTAATTAAAGATTAAGCTCAAATTGTGTTCATTTTGTTGAGCTAAAGGTTGATGGAAAGAGGACCTTGGCGGAGAACATCGCAGACAACGGAGGAATACGCGAGTCACTAAGTGCCTACAGATTGTACGTGAAGAAGCTTGGAAGAACTGAGCCGAGGTTGCCTGGCTTGGAAAAATACACGTCAGAACAGATTTTCTTCCTCTCCTTTGCTCAGGTAATTCATTTCCACGCAATTAATCCCAAGAGATTACTTTTGATTGCTCTCATTACGATTTATTGTTTATTGTCCGCAGTCTTGGTGCTCCTTCATGAACAAAGCCAGTTTGAGGGACATGGTCGAAACCAATGAACACAGTCCAGCCAAATTTCGTATTTTGGGCCCACTTTCAAATTTTGACGAATTCAGTAAAGTCTGGGGCTGCTCCCCAAAATCCAAAATGAACCCTGCCAATAAATGCGTCCTTTGGTAACCTTTTGTTGCTCCATCTCTTCATTTGTAATAATAAATAGCTAATATTTCTAATCGTCCGTTCTGAAGGTACTTTGATCAGCACTTTTATGACTAGCTATAGTTGCCTTCCTTCATTTTTTGCTTAGGTAGCTACAACTTATTTACTTGTGGTGCGTAATTACAATTCTGTTGTATATTCATTGTCCATGAATTAGAATTGATTCATTAGTAAGGTACAGGCAGGTTAATGGTTTAGGTAGCGCTGCTACAAAAACAGTGCGTCCTATCTGACTTTGGTTGGGCGTGCTATTTTGCAGCAATAATTAGCAATAAACAGCGATATGAATGTCTTTCTTACCCCATTTACATCACACAAAAGTATTTTTGACTCATTTTAAATAATGTACCTACTTTTTATATCGAAAAAATGAGCCATTGACAATCTATGTACAGATAGTTTCGAAGCAATTGAAAAAATCAGGTTAGGTTTGGCATTTTTTGTGAGAAATCTTGCACCTTCAATTGATTGGTCATTGACATGCGTCAGGTGTAGAAACTGTAACAAACAATGCACTTAAATATTCCGCGACGTCTTCTCAAGTTGTCTGCTGTAGAACTGCAGAACTACTGTTTAGCAATAAAATTGCGTATGCTTATCAATATCTACGTACTTAATTACACTTCTCTGCAAAGTTGATCTTTTATCTGTAGAAGGAACTTTGCACTACCTACATATGCAACGCTGCACAGGTACGGATACATCTTTTATCTATGGATCACTGCAAGACTGCAACTATACCTAGCAATATTATACTAATAGTTATAATACTCATACTTGACTTGATTTCTTAGGTGAGTCTGGTGAGTAGTTCTATAATTTCTTTTCATACACATTACTAATTCCTTGACAATGCATAGGTAGTAATAGTAATAATTATAATATAAAATATCCTCCTCGATTGAATTCAAGTGCGTCATCATTCATGATATCCTAAATCCTACAAATTAGAAACTGCTAGATATAATAGGATGCAAAGATACTTACGCGACTTACTATATGATATCAGCCATTTAATTCGTCATATTATTGTAGAATGCAGATTTTAATATTTTGCATTAAACAATATTGACATAACACTTGGGAGGGTTTATTTAATAGTAATACACATGAGCTAACTATAATAAGTAG
>JABASI010007218.1:0-10002 GCA_019776505.1 Tomocerus nigrus | reverse complement strand
TAGAGCTATGTACAATAAGAACGAACAGCTAAGCGAAGGAGATGTTACTCGCTCAACAGACAACCGATCAATTCACTTGATCAGTAAAGCAAGGATAAGCAGGCACGAAAAACCTTGTTTTAAGCTGCTTAAATAAGCACTAAAAACCTCGTAGGCTTAAATACATCGGGGCAGATAGGCACTGAAACTGGCAATAATCAACCACCTTGTTAGCGGCGCGGCGCGGCGGCGGCAATAGTGGCGCATTGTTCTTAAGGCCGTCCATTTCCTGTTATAAATGTTTTATGTGGCCCAAGTCCAAGTGCATAGTGCATGCATGGGGCATTGGGGCATCTATGTATTTACAGAGAAGGAGGACCTTAAGAAACTAGTCTATCCAGCACTAAACTTTAAACTCAAAGCGCTTCTATTTTATGCGTACTCACTTGTATTGTATTGGGTTTTGTGTTTGTGTAGCACTTGAATTGTACTATGCATGTTATGATGTGTTCTCGTGCTGTGTGCAGAGTTGAGTTTTATACTAATAAATACTAAACTTGCGTATGGTTATAGCATTATTAATGCAGATCCAGCCAGCCAGAGTACCTACCTATATACTAACTATAAACCAAGCATGACCATTGACCATACCATGTTTAGTAGTATGCATAGGATATCATAGGATAGGTAATTCATAATGCATAATATTATTGCAAATTGCATAATAGTTAACATTGCACGCATTGTATTATTGTACTAAGTTATAACAATTTTAGAGGCAAAATGTTATAAAAATACTATCCTTTCCATTCTATCGGATTCTGCACACTGCACATCATAGCAGAGTACACTGAGCCAGCAGAGCTAGCCATAGCCACAGCACAGCGCAGTACATTCTACAGTGTCACACAAACAATAATCTTTTGAAATGCCGAGTTGCCGAAATGGGAAAAAGAACAAGTGACAAAAACAATAATAAAAATAAAGTATCATTTTGCCTATGCTAAATCTAAATTCCTCTTGATTGTCGATGCAAGAATGCTTTAGGTGATATTTTATTTTAAATAACGAACTATCAATCATTTACTGTTTACTAATCGTACATTCATTGATCGTTTTATTATTACCCTCTAGTCTGGCATACAAATTGTAAACACAAGCCGGGCGGACCTCAAAAGTTAATGAAAGTGTGTAAAAGCCAGCCAGTATAAAGTATAAACCATAAGCGGTAAGTTGTCAGTAGTTGTAATAATTATGTAAGTCATTTCATTAGTTGTTGTTAGTTGTTAGTAAAGATGAAAGACAAGTATCCAGTATATTCAGTTTTCGAAACCATTGTTGATTGTCGTTTTCTGTTGTCTGTTTCAATTTCAATCATTTGTATTTTATTTATGATTTGTTTGTTGTTTTTAGACAGTCATTGGCTGTAGGTCATAGGAGGTCGGCAGATTTTCACTCGTCACTGTTTGCTCGTCACTCATCGCCAGTTGTTTCATCCAGCAGCACTCGCTGTCAAGAAGATCATCCGCTGTCCGTCGTCGGTAGCATCAGCTTTATCAATGAAAGACATTGTTGATTGTGTATAAAATAAAACATACATAAAATATACATAAAAGTTGAAAGTCCTTTTGTACTTTCGAAGTCATTTCCGTTCCGTACATCAGTGACCGGTGATAGCGTGCGGGGGTGGGGTGACAGAGAAGCAACGCAACTAAACCAAGGACTGAAGTTCGTAGTATTCAGAGAAAGTAATTTGAATGAAAATGGCATCAGTTATGAGTGAGGAATCACCTAATGCAGCGAAAAGGCCAAACTTTTCTGCCATCAGCAATTCAACAACTAATGGCATAAATAAAGCTCAAGCGTCTACTCTTGTTGCAAAAGGAGGGGGAACGAAAAAGCTTATTATCAAAAACTTTAGAGGTTTGACTTAAGTTTTATTACTTAAATTCCGAGTAAAATATAATATATTGCTTTTTATCCAAAAATCATATTCAAAATTCACATTGGTCACAAATAAAAGAGTTTTCTTTACGTTCTTCTATTGTCCTTGTAATTTTTAAAAATAGACTTTGCTTTTTTGGATTTGTATTTGTATTTAATTTATTACTAATACATGCAAGCATTGAAAATTGACTAATTTGGTTAAGGCTTTTATCTGTAATAATTGAAGTATAATTTTTATATTTGCTTTTATTCTCGATAGAAAAACCAAAGTTATCCGACGATTACCAAACGGAAACATGGAAGAAGTTAAGAGACTCAGTAGTAGCAATACAAACGTCAACTCCCATAAGCTATTGTTTGGAAGAACTGTATCAAGCTGTGGAAAATATGTGTAGCTATAAAATGGCTCCCCAATTGTATGAAAACCTCAGAGGTAAAATTGTATTCTTGTATTTGCATTTGGTTATTGACTATAAATCATGTATATATGTATACGGTTGTCGATTACAAAATTCAGTATTTAGTATTTGCAATATTGCAAATTGCAATAGTAAGGTATCTTTGGATTTCATTAAATATTTTACTAAATTGTGCTTTTAATGTAGTAAAAGATTACTGTTAGTCTTAGGTTTACGTTATTATAGTTTTTTAATTGCGTATTTTGTTACAGATGTAATTGAAATGCATGTAAAGGACAACGTGGAGCCATATATTCGTGGAGTGCAAGACCGAAAAATATTTTTGAAAGAAATGGAGAGCTGTTGGCAATCTCACTGTAGACAAATGATAATGATTCGCAGCATTTTTTTGTATTTGGATCGACGTTACGTACTCCATACTCCTTCAATTCCTTCAATATGGTAACTTTTTTGGATAGTGAATTTGCCATGCATCTGCATGGAAGTAAAAAAGAGAGTAGTTATTCAATAAACATTTTGTTTTTTAGGGATATGGGATTAGATTTGTTTAGAAAACATGTAATAGGGCAACAATTAGCTCAAACAAGAACTGTGGATGGTCTATTGATGTTAATTGAAAGTGAACGGCAAGGAGATGTTGTAGATCGTCTGTTACTCAAATCTCTTCTTAGAATGCTATCTGATTTACAAATATATCAGGACGTGTTTGAACACAGGTATGTATTTTCATTCCTACAGTGGTGGTTTCCTAATAAATAGGAATGAAATAACACAGAACGTTCTAAATATTAAATGTACTATTTTAATTAATAACTAGATTCCTGCAAGCTACCGACGCTTTGTACACTGCGGAAGGGCGAAGACTGATGCAGGAATTAGAAGTGCCTGAGTACCTGGCCCATGTTGATAAGCGACTTCAAGAGGAGAATGATCGTGTGTTACACTACTTGGATAGTGGTACAAGGTACAATCGTCACATACTATTTTACGTTGATCTTGGCCAATAAAATAAAATGTACAAAGTTTGATTCTTTGATTATTTTTCATTAGATGGGCGTTAATCCATACTGTGGAACGTCAGCTCATTTCTGAACATCTTGGAAGCATTTTATGCAAAGGATTGGAAAATCTTTTAGACAACAATAGAATTCAAGATCTAAGTTTAAAATATAGTCTGTTTTCCCGAGTCAAAAATGGATTACATGACCTTTGTTCCCATTTTAATTCTTTTATAAAGGTAAAACATCATCAAAAGTATTGCACAAATATTGAAATTGATGTAGGAAATCAGAGTTGACAAATAGAATTTCTTCCGTTGTACCTCTAGGAATGATAATACCTAATATTGACATACACGACATGCATAATATGTATTTGATTAATGGCATAACTTTATTTGTTTATTTTTTTAGAAAAAGGGGCGTACTATTGTGATAGATCCTGAGAAAGACAAATCTATGGTACAAGATTTGTTAGATTTCAAAGATAAAATGGATAACATCGTTACTACATGTTTCAACAAGTCTGAAAAGTTCGTAAATAGTGTCAAGGAAGCGTTTGAACACTTTATTAATCAAAGACCTAACAAACCAGCAGAGCTAATTGGTACCTATTATTTAACGTAGTGACATGACAAATAAATGCCTATTTGCAGTATCGTAATTATCGTTTCTATCGAATATAGCTAAATTTGTCGACTCAAAACTTCGTTTGGGCAACAAGGAAGCTACTGAAGAAGAATTAGAGCGACTACTGGACAAGATTATGGTGATCTTCCGTTTCATTCATGGCAAAGATGTGTTTGAAGCATTTTACAAAAAGGATTTAGCAAAACGACTTCTTGTTGGAAAATCTGCCAGTGTGGATGCTGAAAAAAGCATGCTTTCTAAATTGAAACAAGAATGTGGTGGAGCTTTCACCTCTAAACTAGAAGGGATGTTTAAAGATATGGAACTGTCACGGGATATTAATGTAGCTTTCAAACAGGTAATGCATTTTAATCGGATTAGGAGTTAAAAATTAAATACCTAGTGTTATTGGCTTTAGTCAATTTTAATCCTGATGTGTATAGTACGTTACCGTATTAATTAAGGGAAAACGATTTATCTCTTTTCAGCATACCTCAAATCTGAAGACAAACTTTGAGTCAGCAATAGATTTAACTGTAAATATTCTTACCATGGGATATTGGCCTACGTATCCTTTGGTGGAAGTAAATCTACCAAAGGAAATGATCCAGTTTCAAGAAATTTTTAATAAATTTTATCTTGGAAAGCACAGTGGCAGGAAATTACAGTGGCAGCCCACATTAGGCCACTGTATGCTCCGAGCTTCATTTGATCACGTAAGAATTCACTTTAAAATTGGGCTTGAACTTAATGAAGTATTTTAAATTGTTGTGGAGATGTGTTTTCTTCAGCAGTAAAAAGAGTTTTACTACTGTTGGTTTCCAGTTTAGAGAGAGACATTTACAAATCATTCTGTTATCTATTATGTTACTGCTAGTAATTGACCAAATCCCAAAAATTGCAGATTGTAGAATGATTTATCAATGTCTCTCTAAACTGAGAACCCACAGTAATTACATACAATTTTGAAACCAATTCATTCAGTGATAATGACTTTCGCTTTACAGGGTAAAAAGGAGCTACAAGTATCTTTATTCCAAGGTCTTGTTCTTCTATTGTTCAACGACGCTGCCGAGTTGTCTTACGACTATATTAAAACTGCTACTAACATAGAGGTAAAGGTAAAAAAAGTATTAAAATTCTTCAATACTAGAACTTGGTGGTCTGAAATATTTAAATTCATTTTGGATTAATCGTGATTTACGACTGCTATTTTTATAGTAGGTATTGTGAATAATTAAAAGTTTTAAAAGAATACATTTATTTCGACTAACTTCGACACGACGTTTACGAGAAATATATTTTAATTGATTTTAATGTGCAGGAGGGAGAAGTTAAGAGAACACTACAATCGCTGGCGTGTGGAAAAGCTCGAGTTTTGACAAAAACGCCGAAAGGAAAGGATGTTACAGAAGAAGACAAGTTTGAGTTTAACCGTGAATTTGCAAATAAATTGTTCCGGGTGAAAATTAATCAAATTCAGATGAAAGAAACTGTAAGTGACATTCCTTGTGCATTAACATAGCTATTTAGTTTCGGATAAAGAAATAATAAAGGTATTGTTCATTGGTAATTTAGAATGAAGAACAAAAGGCGACCGAAGAAAGAGTTTTTCAGGATCGGCAATACCAAATCGATGCTGCTATTGTCCGCATAATGAAAATGCGTAAAACTCTCTCACACCAACTCCTCGTATCCGAGTTATATAATCAACTTAAATTTCCTGTGACGGTATGCTAATGTGATTTTTTGTCTTTTTATCATATTCATTTACTTACCGAAATGCCTTTTTTACATATAGCACATTTTAACATTGATTTTTATTTATAGCCCGTAGACTTGAAAAAACGCATCGAAAGCCTAATTGACAGAGACTACATGGCTAGAGATAAAGAAAATCCAAAACAATATAATTATGTTGCTTAACCTAAAGTTAACCTTACAAGTATTTGTGTATTATAGTTGAACTATGTAATGTATGTTAAGTGCAAAATTATAACTGCCTTTTAACTGACGGATGTAATTAATTATTATCTGTGCCTGTATACCACTATACATGCTACACATTACATAATAACATGTTAAGCTACACTACGACTTCTGTGCACTATATAAAATTGATTTCGTTGTAGCAAAAACTTTTATTGTTTGTTCGTAAGTTCGTACTACATTACAGTTTCTTTTGTGTTGTGGATTAAAAAGAGTTAAGATTTGTACAAATCTGATTTTAAGCCAATTTACTTACATTATATTATGTCTTTGTATTTTCAAATGCAAACTTAATGGCATGAATTAATAAGAGTTAAGGATTATAGTAATAATTAAAGACTTTGTTGGTTAGGACTAACTATGTTTATCTTGGTGTTGCGGCCTCATAATGGGAAGCTATTATTGTTTTGCAGTGCGCATTTTTGTATATTTAGCTTTAAGTAGGTACAAATAATATTGGAGTTAGTAAGAGATGCAAGTTTTCTTTTCTCTCAGGATTTGCATATGCATGCATAGTGTATAAGTTACTCATTCCCCGTCAAGTAGGCATACCATGCACCTAGAATTTTTACAATAAAAAATCACTTATAGGGATATGTCAAACCTAAAGCATCATCAATGTGTGGGACAAAACCCCGATTTCCACTCCAGGCTAGCTTAGAACTTTCTGGGCCTGGGACTGGAACTGGACTACGGCTGGGCAGCAAAGGTGAAAGGTCCAGGTGGAAATAGATATGGAGGATTGATTTAGAATTAAAACCCCCAGTGGTGTTGATCTCGAGCATTATATCACCGTATTGTTGTAATCTGGAACTCTGCGTTACCACTTCAACCTTTACAACTTAAAAAGAGCTGTTAATCGAACGCTGATCGAACGCTTCATTAAGGAGAAAGTTGTTTTCCCTTAAATCACAATGGCTCTGAGTTTAATCTTCACTAAAAGGAAAGTACCTTTTCAGCTTTCCATTCCAAATTGAATCTAATGCACTTTCTGTCTATAGCCTAGCTCAGCTCAATGAGCAAGTCAAATACCTAGTAAGTTAGTAGTGAAGTTGAAGCGCGACTTTGTTATACCTCATGGGTCATCTCGTCATCATCATTATCATAGTCATCAAACATCACGATATAACATCAATATTCAAAATTTTTCGTTCGTACTTTTACTATAGAGGACACACTTTCTCCATTAATAAATGCTGACGTGTGATGGTGTGACGCGACATGCGACGCTCTGTTCTGTATCAAGTGGCATCCAGTTCTTCTATCTAAAAGTTGCTGTGCAAACTTTTGTCTTTGTCTTTTCAATAATCTCTGCTGTGCTAATTTAGAATTTTGCAAATCCCGGATATTCATACCATGTGAAACGCCCCTAAGTGACAAATAAGCAGCCGGGTGGTGTTTAAACCGCACGTCTATTACGTGGAAGGCAGGAATTTCATGCCATGCATGCATGCATGTCTATAATCTGTTATATCTATCTATGCTTTTCTGGTTACATAACATACAGTAGTAGTGCATAGAACAGCATAGCAGTGTTTAAGTGATTGGCCGTGCAATGCAGTAGTAGTGTAGCAGCATAGCAGCAGCGTAGAAGAAGGGAAAGGAGTAGGAGTATTACATGGTAGAGTTGTATTTTGTATCGTCTATAGGAAGGTATGTAAATAATATTATTATGTGTATGCGTACGCTATAGCAGATTGTATGTTAAAGTATTGCAGTAAAAGTGAAGTCAAAAATGTATTGAATTTGCACAGGACATTAAATGATCAATACCGAGCTATTCTGTTCTATTTATTGTTGCAGAGTGTTTACATTTTACGATTAGTTCGTGATCGTGTCACTCATTGTGTGGCGAGCAGTGTCATACAAATAACTGTCTGTCAACGTGTCAACTGTCATCCTTTGGTACTCATTGCTCACTTTTCGGACATACTGCAGATGTATAATCAGATTTTATTACCATTGAAGAAGTAAAAGTCAAATCAGATCCGAAATCTGCGTTGTCCACTGGCTGCCATCAGGGCATTAGCTGTGCGGTAAGTTGTTGGTTGTCGATCGGCATTTGAAATTTATCTTTCATCAGCACCTCTTGAATCTTGAAGGAAGATCAAATGATCATTGTTGATGTTTCACTCATAATAATATTATTATTAACCGCAGTGTACGAATTATGAATACTCAAAGTTGAATGAGTCACATTTATTAAAGATTTATTATGGAGACCAAAGAATTTTCAAATTGAACTGGCAGGATAGCCATTTAGAGAAAATACTTGTCACTTGTAAAGATAAGATGTTATCAGAAAATCGCTAGCTTTGTCAATATTTTCCATTTTACCAATATATGTGCTGTAAACCGTATTCAATGTATATTTTTTGTTTGTATTTAGTTACTGATTACTGGTCTGTGATTCAGCTGGCGGAAATAAAGCTGGACAGTTGAAATTGCCGAATTTACCTACCCGGGTGACTGCCAGCGGCCGAATTGAGAAGTGTTCTGGTCATAAAAGGCTGTCTAGGACAAGCATCTCGTGATGGCTCACACTTCATTTGCATCTTCGTCATTTTGGAGTACATCTCTCGTATTTTGCCTTTTTATATCGTATGGAAATGGGTTTTACCTCCCTGGATTGGCACCAGTAAATTTCTGTCCTGCTTCAGAATCACATAGTTGTCAGGTTAGTGACCTGCGGATCTGTTTTATTTTTAAAGCGTCGTAATATCTATACTAATTAAGTAATAATACAAAAGGTTATACTATATACAGAAAATAATTGCATTATTTGCTATTTTACTAAATTAATATGCATGATTGAATTGCAAACTTGTTTTTTATAGTCTAAAATCGACTTATTTGTAAATCGTCTGAATTCTGATGAGTCTGTCATACCCTACGAATACCATTAGTAAGTATTTCACCGATTTGCATTGCTCATTTAATTCTACAGTCAACAAAGCATTGTCTTGCGCTGTAATTTTATGCTAAATCACGAATTGTATTTTTATTAGCTTCGACTTTTGTACGGCACCTGAGGAAATGGAAAAAAGTCCTGTAGAAAATTTAGGGCAGGTAGTATTTGGAGAGCGTATAAGACCATCACCGTACAATGTAAGTTAATAAATAATGATTGCTTCATATTTCATTTTAAGTACCATGTACTCTGATAGATAAGTCTCTATTTTCATTATAACACAATTCGGACAAATTGCGGTGCGACAGTAATTATTTTAAATGTTTTATATATCTTAGATTGAATTTGGCAAGGACCAGAAATGTGTCAGTTTGTGTACGAAAAGCTACTCTGGCTCTGATACTGCATCTCTGCAGAAGTTGGCAACTCTAAAAAATGGCATGAGTCTCAATTATCAACATCATTGGATTGTCGGTAAGCCATTGAATTACATTACTTGATAAAGCTGATATACATATACCTAATAATACTAGTATAATGTCACCTATACTAGCGCTAGTGTACTAATAATTTATTTTAATTTATTTAGATAATATGCCGGTAACATGGTGCTATCCTGCAGGTAATATTTCACAACGACTTTAACAACTAAAATTACTGATTTTAGTTGTTATAATATTAGCTATATCTATCGTATATTGGTCCATTGAAATTGAAATTAATTTTATTGCAGGAGGAAATACTCAGCAATATTGCTCTACCGGCTTTCCAATGGGATGTTATGTTGACAAAGACAATACCCCTAAGGACACTTGTGGTCTCATTGACGCTACTCATCGTAAAGCGGATACATTCTACGTTTTTAATCACGTTGACTTGGTCATTACATATCACAGTGGGAAATCGGCTGATTGGGGACTGCAATTCGGACCTAACTCCGGACGAATTATTTGTAAGCACTAATTTTGTGAACAAGAATTTTTTAATAGATATATTAAAATCAAAATGCAATCGTCCAGTAATTCCAACTGTCGGTACCTGATTGGTAAAGACTAAGGACAGATATACTTTGAAAGGATGATATACACTAAGGAATAACTATGCGGGCTGGATAGCCCTTAAAAAGTTA
>JABASI010007217.1:0-10003 GCA_019776505.1 Tomocerus nigrus | reverse complement strand
TCCACCATGACATGAGAATCAGAAATTAAAAACTCTGTATGTCACAAATCAGCAAATAAAATAAGGTTTTCAGCATTCCATTCTACAATTTTTTGCAAGGCGATTTTTAGAAATGTAAAAAGAGTTTCGTAAAATGCTTTTTACTTAATACTTTTTAAATTACTTTTTGTAAGATTTTAATGCATAAAATTCCTTTTTGGACAAGAGCTAAAAAGTTTTCAGGTCTATAGCTCGAAAAGTTCATTCACACATGTCGATTATAAATACATACATGCCTAAAAATATGTTTGAGTAAAACTTGCATTTACATTTTTGACCAAGAAACAAAATTAAAAAACTATGAGCATAGAACAACATGACCTTTAGCAAGCCCGAGTGTTCGATAGTATTACATCCAAGCGTACAGATCTTTATACTATAATAATATTATTATGTGCTCAATATCATTATAACGCGCGTAAACATGGTCCATCTAATCAAGCAGTTAACATATCTCAAGTATCTGTCTATATAATTTACTTGCCAAAAGTTCATGATAGTTTTAATTTAAATAATAGTCAACTCAAGGAGGGAGAGTGTACTTAACAATAATAATATTATCATCAATCCGTGAAAAATAAAGCGAAGTAAGTTTGAAATGGAGAAAGGATTATTGGCCCAATACCGTTTTTAACTCATTTGTATCTCTAAATCTCTAGGCATTATTATTATGTCGTAAAATGGTTGTCGTACCTTTCGTTTCAATGCAGATCGCAGAGTGCACAGTTACCTCCGCAAAGACCTCTACCGTCCTTGTATCAAACTTTTAATTTCTCTTTGCATGTACAGTACATAAGCTTTTGCAGCTCTGTAAAATTGTAACTGATAAGTTGTCAAATGATCCCTTTCGTTCCGTCCCCAAAAATAGGGAGTAAATTCCTCATGCTGTATACTTAAGTATAAGGAAATTCTTCGCATATTTAGTTCCAAATGTTAGTGCGGCGAATATACTATATGTATAGGTACATATATCAATTTAACTGTGTAGAATAATTTACTAAACCAGTAAAAGGTACTGCATGTGCAGAAAGGTTACAGAGAATTTAGATTTTCACCGTTTTAATTTCAATAATGCAGGAAGCAATGTACACCTAACTTGACAAGATTGGTTAAATTTCTCAAACAACTTGGCAAAAAATTTGACAAGTTTGTTTAAACACAATTTAAAGCTCACGATGTTGATAGGCACAGTAAACCTTTACTTTTTTAATTGACAAGTATAGACTATCAACAACTAATTTAAACATTTCTGGACTAAATATTAAAATACATTTTCCATGTTTATGGATTGATCATGAAAGCTTTTATTCCTAGCTCCTGCTAATATAATGCAAGAAAAATTGATAATAATGGGACCATAATATGATTACTCTTGTATTACATGGTCTGGCTCATTACTAGTCATTAGAGTAATTACTCTACGTCTAATGTAAAATGTAACCACTGTTACGTACCCACCTATATTCACAATTTGCCTTAACTCTTTAAAATGGTCAGAAAGTCAAGTTTTTCATGTCATTTTTGCCCTCAGATTTCATAGTTGTACTGTTGGTACTCTTAAATTAAATGATTTAACATGAATAGCATAAAGTAACAAAAAAATAAATCCCATCCTTATAAGGATTGAATAACGCAGATAGCGGAAATGAGAAGCGGAGAAACCCAACAATAATATTTATACATTATAATATGCATAATATTATTTGCATACAGCTTCAACTCACATAAGTGTTAATAGCTAAGACTAAACACAAACAAAGTAAAAATCAGGATATAATGTGGTATGGTATGTGGTAAATGTTTTAATAGGCATACGCTGGTTGGTACGCAGTTTGGCAGTAGTATATAGGCATATAAATCTTGTTCAATGAACATGAAAATTGCCATATACATATTTGTATCAAGGGATGATTCAACAACTTTTATCTCAATACGTAACATGTAACCACACAGATAACTCATGTAGGTAATATAAATAAATACGAGGATTCCATCAGTTAAGCTAAACTTCACTCATTTTAGACATTTAAAAAGGTTTTGACCCCAGCTACATACTGATACTGTTCGCATTGCCGTGAAGGTAAGTTTCAGTTTTGGTAATCAAAAATCAAATGTATACTCGGAGTGTTGAGTTAAGTTGAGTATAATTGCCTTTCGACTTGTCAAAAGTCTAAATATTATTATAAAAGTTATCCTGCCCTCATTCTGCAATACATAATGCATACATACATTACATACCTAATTTCATTGTGTATAAAATGAAAAATATATAGTGTGTTACATGTAATTTAAAGACGGATTAGTAAATGATCCATTGGATCCCATTATTTGTTTTGAAAAGGGGCGAGCTCGTTGCATATACATACATTAGTACATGCCAAATGTCAAATACCCAAGTTCAAGTTCATAGAAATGTGGGGGCGTTTTTCTCAGTTCATATATCTCATCAATCTCATCTCGGCTGGGAGAGTGTCTTGTTGCAACTTTGCAAGTAGCAAGCAAGGGCAAACCATGGGCAAACTAAATATTTTGGGATTGGTGAGGTGGAATTCAAACGAAACTTGGTGCACAGATGAAGTTTACCTGCACACTCATTCGGCGAATTGTCAAAGGAGAAGTCTTCTTTGTTAGTTTCCAGATCTGAACTAATATATTTTTGGTGTTTTTTTCAGCTATTATGAATACCTTTATTTTTTCCATTTTTTGCTTAACGATTTACTTGACTGTCTCAAGGTAAGCGTATAATCACCAATTTAACTAAATTGTTCCAATTAAAATAATAAATCATGTCATGCGAGCGTAAGAAAATGACTTCATGACTGTCAAATGAATACCTATGGGTTAATAATACTTTTTAATGTTCCTGTGAAACGTTAGGGCAGAATCTGAAAATATTCCCAATTCCGAAAATGACTTGGGAGGAAACGAGCAAGGGGGCCATGCATGGAATGAATTAGTTTTCACCCAAATGTGGGGACATTCTGATTGTCTGCAATTCAAACAAAAAACAGGGGGGAAGGAAGCATGTCGTTATGAAGGAAAACCATCGATATGGTCTATTCATGGGATTTGGTAAGGAAAACAAAATGCTAAATAGAAGATATAATGTATAAATGATAAACGATTAATTTTCATAAACTTACTTTAAATACGTTTCTGTACGTACAGTTTCATTACATTCTTATTACATGATACAAGTTTACTTCATAATAGGCCTACTGAGACTGGTACATCTGGTCCAAATTTTTGCTCAAAAGTAAAATTCGATGAAAGTCTTGTTGAGCCCATACTAAACGAGCTAAATGAGTATTGGTACGAGATTGATGCTAAAAAAGATGCTATAGGCTTTTGGTCTCATGAATGGATTAAACATGGATCTTGTGCAAAACAAGCGCCGGAATTCAGCACGGAACTTCTGTACTTTCAACAAGGTCTCACCTTACGAAACAAATATGACATGTAAGTATCATTTTTGTGTAGATATGCTTACATGAATAAATAAAGCACGAAATTACATTTTGAGTAAGAAAGTTTATAAGTTGCTTTTCTTATGATCTATCCTGATTCGTTGCGAAGCTGTGGATTTTGTGTAACTAAACACGGGCTACATGCATCTAAGTTTATATAATTGCCATATTTATATTTTGATAATTCCCTGATTACATTTTGATAGTCAGTATAATAATTGTAGTCATTATACATATTCTTATAAAACAGCCTGTTAAGTTCACACATTCACAATAATTATTTACTTTTAGGTATACCATTTTTAAAGACAACAACATCATTCCTCAAGTTACACAAGGATATCCTATTGAAGTTATTTCTCTAGCAGTGACGAAGACTTTAGGAGGAACGCCTCATATTCAGTGCCTACATGTTAAGGTAAAATGATTAGATCAACTGTAATTATAATGTATAGGTAATACCATTTATGCCATATCCTTTCTTGGTAATAATCTCATTACTCTAAATCCTAAAATTGCCATTTTTTATGTATAGGACGAAGGGAAGACAAAATATCATTTGCTGACAGTGGAGGTATGTCTAAATACGAAATTAGAAGTTGTTAATTGCGGTGGACACTCCCGCTCGTATCAAGAAGGATCCCTGGATTGCCCGAAGGGTGAACTTATAATTTATACTGACAATTTTGCCAAGAAAAAGACTGACGAATTGTGATCTTGAATGCTTACATGTAATTAGTATATATCTCTTTGTATGCTTTTTACTACTACTGAGTCATTAAATAAGTAATTTCAAAACTGTTCTATCATTTTCAAATTGTACACACAGACACGGCTAACACATTTTCATTCGTTTGAAAGTTAACAATTCGGATATACGAATATGAAATAGAAATAGCATTGAAATAGAATAAAATGAAATAGATATCCGCAAGAAATGCAAAATTAAATCATATTGGGGTTTATTTTTTAACAGCAACTTTTAGGGTCCTTCTGACCAACCGAACCCGGTCAGAATAATAATTAGTAAATACACAAAAACACTAATGTACTGTTTGTGATTCTCATGGAAAAGATAGTCCATGCCATTCCATCACACTAATTGTGTTCACTTTTTAGACATTGTATAACTGCAAATTGGGCAAAATGTTTCATTCCATTTTCGGCATCGCTTATAAACCTGAAATAGGAAAAATTTCGGTTACATAAAGACATCCAATCGACTCATGAAAATGTGCATATTAATTTGTATTTTTAACAGCTTAAATCTATTATGGATCAATTGCATAAACGCATTAGATTAGATTTAAAACCAATCGAATCTTTCCATTCTCTTCTCCGCTATAGGCCTAAGAATTCATACTGCAAATTTCATTATTTTATAGGGATTTAGGGATAAATTGACTTTTTGCATAAATGATTTAACGAAGTATTGGTGGCTATTTAAGGCAGGGAGAGTGTATTTGTTGCATTACTATTTAGCATGATGCATATGGTAGCGGTTGCTTTTATCAGCTTGCCAAAATAATATAGTTATACTTGTAAAGTAGTTTATATTTCCGATCTGAACAGGTTTTACTTACGGTGTCCAAGAGAAAGTTGTAATGTAAAGATGGAACATAATTGTTTTTGTCAGCAGGACCTTCTTTAGATGCCTAAACGGAAAAAAACACAGTTTTAGTTATTACAAAATAAGGCATAGAGACTATTGGGCCACAACGCTACTTTCGTCATTGCAAAATATCCAATTTCAATAATTCGATCTTAGAATATTATATACTGTAATATAATTTATAAGCTGAAATAATTCTTTATTCTCTACCTGGAAAACATGGCTGCTGATGAATTCTTTTATGCCATATATTTTCTTCACATGTTTTTCGCTCAATTCTTGCTTGCACATTATCAAATCTTCTGCAGGTTGAATGTATTGGGCGAATTCCTTCGGGCTCTCATTTCGGTTGATCATGACATTGCTATCGACTAAAACGGCATTTTCACATTCTGTCAAATGCTCTAAGAACATAGAAACCTGTCTTCCATGAAAATTATCATAAGAAAAACAGGAGGATGGATTCTCCGTTCCAGTGTAGCATCTGAAAGATTTTCCATGCACAATTTCTGTTTCCCAGAGAAGTAGTGCAAAAAGTAAATTTTTCATTTCCAAATCCTTTTGAGTTTCTCCCCACTTTTCCTCCCACGGAAGACATTCGATAGCATATGAATACTGCTGGCAAAGCCTCTTTTCTAAATTCAGGTAAATACCACCAATACTTTTCTCCAGAGTGCAAACTGCAATTATTGTATTGCAACCTAAATCTTTTATTCCAGAAAACGAATTTGATTTTCTATGCACATTCCATAATTCCTTTTGCATCCTCCGGATATCATCCGTAGAATATACCTGGAAAAGGACATCCGGGACCTTCATGCTTTTAAGTTCGTAAGGAGCAAGTTCTATTCTCGGTATTCTCAACATACTACCGTATGAAAAAACACCATTACTAATATCCAGATTATGATCGTTGTGAAGAACCACAACATCATGTTCAGTTTGATTTTTAACCTTAGAGTGTGAGGAAACAATCTGCTTGCTTGGTACGTCTAAAGCCACCAAAGGCATCTTAGAATCAACAGCGTCAACACTGATTGGTTTTGGATCTGCCTTCGGGTCAACTTTTGTTGAAACTGTAGCATTTTCGCTGTTTGCTTTAATAATGCATCCTTCAAAATCCTTTTTCTTGAACTCTGCCTCTAGACGTAGCTTTTCACGGCATCGGCAAAATAGTTTAAAAACGTACACTACAAATATAAAACTGAGAAGACCAAAAAACCCTGCTAGTATAACTATTCCCAATATCTTCATTATAGATTAATTATTATGCTCTCCAAGAATTACATGAATCACAAAATAATGAAGTTCTTCCAATTCTGAAAGTATCTGTTTGTGCTCTTCTTGTTCTACTTGGGCTACTGAACTCTTTAGAACTTGCAATGCACGCAAACAGTTCCAAGATTTAAAGCATTTCAAATATCTCAAGTCTCAAACTATATGTCTATATAGGTAATACTTGCAAAATAGGTACTAATAAGTGGGCAGGCAACTGGGTAATGGGAAAGTGCCTCAGGTCAGGTAGTCTACCTACTGTAACTTTCTTACTATATAATATGCCTAGGTATAATTATTTCTTACCTTTCAACCGAATACCGGTAGGTACACAAAAATACCTATCTGTACTACATACAATAAACTGCAGTAAAATCAAAGGGACGGACGACGGACGCCTTCAGTTCAGAAATAAGAAAGAATTTAGGGCAAACTGACCAAGTAGTTCTTCATATGTATCTTGTTTTGGTTTCGATGGAATACAGAATAACTCGTTCTTCCTAAAATATAAAAGCACACAGAAGCATTTTTCTCAGGGCCTATAATACAATATTGAATACATTTCACTATACGATATGTATGTACTATTTCTATTTTATGCTGCAAGTGCAGCATTGCATAACGGTATCAGTATAATAATAATAATAATATAAATAATAGTAGTAATAATATCAGTACCTAATACCTATGCAATTTTTCACATGATGTACCTTAGCTTAGAACTATTAGTAGACATAGTTTACTTTACATTGTAACATGGCTGTTTTACCGGCACTATTTGTATACCGGTAACTGGTATAAGGATGTATAATAAATGGAAAACTAACAATAAGAAATATGACGCATCGTGTCCTTTGATAAACTCGAAGATCTTATTTTCACCATATTTATGTACCCACGTATAGGAATTTACTAAAACCTAATTTCTATCGCTAAATATTATGGTGATAGTTGATAATAATTAATTAATCAAGAGTATAATATTATTTTTCTTCCCTTTCCTTAACCACTAAACCGACTGGAGAGTTAATTAAACTTTCAACTACGACACTTCTACAGCAGCCAATAAAGACCGCGACTGCTGTTTTACTTGTATATGAAAATCATTTTTATCAAACTACGAAATACTAAATTTTTAATATAAAATTGTACATTTCATTTATTTAATAATATTATAACCTACTTTCATTTTATTTTTATTACAATTCAAAAAACAGTGAAGACGAAAGATGGCAAATAAGAATTTAAAGAACATGGGAGATTGTCTAAATAACTAAGGGGTAATCTCTCGGGTGGGTAAATATCTTCACACTACAGTATTACATAGTATGTCATACATACCTTTGCGATTTGTACGGAATAACATAGACAATAATTTATTAATAGCTACTATTGTAAACAAATCTCAATACGTAACACATTAAGCATACTACTTATTAATAATTATAGCTAAGCTTTTTTATACATTTTGTCGAAAGAAAATATTATTAAGATACATTTGCTAAATACATTTTCTAGTAAGTCAATAACAAATGAAGATCTGCAAATCACTTGTACGTCCAAAAATTATTGCCCGTTCAATACCAAGCAGAGTCAAGCTGAAGCACTGTCAACATTATAAATTAATACAATAGTACGAAAATGAAAAATGAATTACATAGTTATACAGAATCAAGTTATACAAAATACATATATAATAACAATATACATTACATCTAATACTTATTCAATAATCAGGATTTCTAGTGTAGTCAGGTAGGTAGGCTAACCTTTTTAATATAAAAAGTGAAGTATGAAGGAGACACTGACCTGACCTAAGCATAAAATCAATCCACTTTGTTATCTTTAGATTTTGCCGTAAATTGCTAATTAGTCGTAGAAAAAACAAAAACGTTAACAATAGTTACTCCACTTAATCCACCATAAATTATGATATGCGTACGTACACAACGCATACGACTACATTCTAGATCCTATCTTACAATGATAGAGTAGCAAACGCTATACAATACGGTTATAAGAATTATAGTAAGACAATATCATAAATATTGGAAACATGTCAACTAGAGGGACACTGACACGATTCATTTTTGGATTGAGTTTTACTTCTAAATGGCACGAAGGCCTCTGCGTCTCTATTCAGTGCTTGTCTAAAGCTAAGGTAGTACAACTAATACATCTAGAACAAGTCTAAGAGTCTAACTCTAGTGCAAATATTTATGTAGGGTTAGAAATAATATTCATCAATTTATCCCACTTTTGTTAACAGTGACAATAAGGCAACTGCCTATTCGGCTGGCTGGACATCACTAGCTGAAAAATCCGAATATTTACGTTTTGTAGAAATACTATTGCGATGTTTTAACGAACCTATTGGATACTATAATAATAGTACCTTATATATTATATATTTTATATATTCTTTCACATTTTATCTGAAATATTATTATAAGCGTGAGAAGTAACTTAGATTATATTCTTCATTTATTGCTAGTGTGTAATGTACGTAGTGGATATATGCGACTGAAATCAGCATTTGCCAATCTGCAAATTGACTACCAACTACAGTCTCCTCTAATACGCCGTGCCAAATTCACATCTCTTGGCATAATTGTCACTCGTTTGGCATGCATACAGCACAAGTTGGTATCTTCGAAGAGCCTCACGAGGTATGATTCCGATGCTTCCTACAAATACAAAATAAATACATGCATAAACTTAAACTTGTACAATAAAATAATATCAAGTTGATGTGCGTGTATGAATCTATTTTTTCATAATTCAGTAAAAATAGGAAACGAAATCCATCTAAGCTCTGCTCATCTCTCATTTTCGTCTTTCATTTTCAGGTATTGTAAATTTTTGATTAAATGTGTTGAGTCCAAAGAATAAATCTGAAATATTATAGTGGATCATAGCGTGAAGTGTGAAGGAGGATTCCAGTTTCACCAGCCAATTTCGTATTTTTAGAATAAATATGAATAGGTAGATACATTTGAAGATAAGTATTATGGCGTGGTTAGTCTTCGTGGAATCAAAAGAAAGACTCGCCTTACTACTGGCCTGATTACTAATAGTAAATTATTTTTAGATAAAAACCATCAGCTCGTTGAATATTGAACCTAAAAATTGGAAATTGATATAGTTGGTAGGAGGGAATGTTTCTCCAACAGAAAAGTCTGTTATAATATGTACCTATAATATAAATGACTCTGACTCTGCTGAATCCATTGAGATCATTTCAAAGCTCTACTTTTGAAATATTTGTGAATTGGAGAAGCCGAAGCCGAAGAATTCCCCTGGTCACCTGGTTGCCGAGGGCGAAACCCTTGGTAGCCGAAGTCCGAGGGAGCCGAATTCGAATTTGCTTCATTTTAAGTTAGTTAGGTTACCTAGGTTTAGTTGGTTTACGTTACCAAACAAACCTAAACCAAACCAAACTAACCTAAATCTATCTAACATATCATAACCAAGGAGTGTGTACCTATGGTGATGGGGGCTTTTAGTAAGGACGCGGACATCCAGAATGTTCGGTATCCTGGTATCCTGGATACTGGGCAGGCAGGGGCAGCCTCACCGGTATCCGGGATACCATGGGCAGTGGGCAGCT
>JABASI010007216.1:0-10006 GCA_019776505.1 Tomocerus nigrus | reverse complement strand
ACAATAGCATCTCCGCATCCACAGTTTGTAGATGTGACAATAATATTATTATTGCAAACGTGCACATTACAATATATTATACATGTTTGACAAAACAGATACATGCAGAAAGTAAGTACAGCTTAATAAGTACAGCTGATGACGATCAAACTCTATCTTAGATTTCGTTTTTGATAACGCAGAATGATAAAATATGGTTCTCATATTTATTTTCAATATTTTCCCAATGACAGCATGCCGGCATCTTAACAAAGATCTGTCTTTTTGGTACACAATGTAATCCGCCATCGGTAGGTATTGAATTTCAATTGTAATTTTCTAATCTAAACTTTTGTCCATGTGAATCGAAATAATCTTGTTGCCCATTTCTATGCTGCCTTAGAAATTGGTCTGCTTACATAAATAAGTGATTACCTAATGGTTAGCAGCGTCAGATTTACTAACCTAGGGAAGAAATAATAGCACATGAATGGCTCATTTATAATGTACACAAAGATTAAAACAGTAGTAATAATTTATTGCTTCTCAGCATTGCATTCTGAGATGAAACCTTTCTCACACACGCAGTGTGATAGGCATTGATAAGATACTAATAGGTAATTATGCCGTCTAGACTTGGCTTTATATACATAAAAAAGCTGTATTATTCGAGTATAAGTATAACTAGTAATTATTTCTTATATAGCTGCATTAATACCATGTTGCCTCATTACTCATTACCAGCACTCATCACACAAATGTTTTTTCGGTAGCAGAAATAATTTCTAGTAGGTAAGACCTTATAACTTAAAGAATCAAAAGCATAACATGTGGCAATTCAAAATTCAACTCCCAAATATCCATTGGTACATATTGTGTAGGTATCTGTAGTTCGAAAACAAATGGAACAACTTTAAAGAGATAATAAACAAGAAAACTCAAGTAACCTACTTATAATAATAAGATATCATTTGATTTTAAGTATATGTGTCTAAATTAAAGAAAAGTCAATCCTGCGATCCTGTCCAAATAAGAAGAGGTAGAAGGTAGAATGCTCTTAATTGTTTTTCTGTCAGCGTAAGCAGTTGAAGTAATATTTTATTTAGATCATGCTCCCGGAGGATCGGGTAGATGTAAACAAAAAGGAAAGAGCGCGGTGTTGTGGGTCCTTTTAGTAAGTTGATGCTGAAGTAGAGTAAATAAGAGGACAGGAGGATTAAGGAGGAAATACCTGGGTGAGTGTAGCGTAGAGAGTGGAGATGAGGTTAAGTTATGAGGCTTATAAAATAATAGTGATTAGAGAGTGGTACTAAGGAACTAGAGTGTTGGACCGGAGCGTAAGTGTGTGATGTGATATAGTGATCATGATGGATCACATTTCGGAGAGGTAAAACAGGTTGACAGAGACTGCCAATCTAAGGGTGAGATAATGGCTAGTTCTTGTAATCAGAGGAACGCCTCTACTTAATAATCCATCATTTTTTACCTCCCAGTTCGTTTTACAGTCCTTAGTGGCTGAAGTAGAGGAGTCTGATGTACTTATTCAGGTCTCGTGAGCTGAACATATTCACTCACTCACTCACAACTTGTAAATGTAAAGAAAGAGGAGCGTGACCCGACCTCGTCTCATCTCCCTACTACTACACTCACTTACAGATCCTAATATACTTTTAGATAGAGTAAACAGTCACACACACATACACGTAATATACTTATACAGTAGCCTATTACTCTAGTTATTCAAATCAGAGTCGCCTCTACTCGTTTTCTCTTTTCTGACTTTGATTATATAAAAAAGTTTTTTCTCTTGTGAATTGGGAGTTCCTTTGAGTTGACATTGCTTCCCGTTGTCCTATGCTACTGTGTGACAGAGAGCTGTCTATTTCATTAGGCGGTGGCTTTCCCAATCAATAAAAATCTAATGAATGCATGTTCTTTAAGTATGTTTGTGTGTATGTGAGATCCGGTGACTATGTTGTCTACTTAGCCGCTAGCCTCTAGTGCATATAAGTAGCTCCTGTATTAAAATAGATCTACCAACTAACCACTGAATGTATGCACTATGCATTAGAGAAACTATTTATGGTTTTAACTAACTTTGTCTACCTTCCTACATATGGCTACTAATTGTTAGTGAAAAGGAGTTAGTGGACTTTTATACTTATCTTTACATATATTAAGCATTCAAATACATTGTTACATGTATAGCTGTTTGTGGATTTATCTCCAGTACTATATAGAATGTAATATATTTTGGAATATCTAGAGCATAGCGAGGAGAGCTCAAAGGAAAACTTGATCCACATTCTCCGAATTCGTCCATGAAATGCAACAACATGAGCGTAAAAGCTTTTTGAACAGGGACAGAGGGAAAAGAGATGGAAATATTTTGCAGAGTTAATGCTTTAGCTAGAGACCCATCCTTTGTCGAACGGAATAGTTGTAGAATCTGCATTTGTGTATGTGTGTTTGTATGTGGACGGAGATATAATGTATGCATAATATTCAATTATCCTTTTCCATTGTTAAGTTGAGGAGGAAAAGAAATGATTAGAGTAAATAGTCATGTAGCTGGAGCTATTGTTTCCCTCTAATGAACCATGTGTTGCATTCCTCCATTCACTAGTTATTCCAAAACAATATTTTCCAATTAAGAAAGTCGTATTTTATTTGTTTTATAACCGAATTCCGACACAGAGAGACTGAAATGGAATTCAAGAATTAAGAGCCTAGTAATGATCTTGCTATTTAACAAGGAATGAGTACACACGACTACCTACCATCTACAAAGTTGAATTAATTTGAAAAGGGAGATGGGAGGACTGAGGTCCTATATACTTAAACACACTCTCGTACATACTTCTAGTCTATGTAAGTGCAGTAGAAAATCATTAAATTTTTCCAGACATTTATTATCCCTTAGTATGGGCCGAGCTTTAGTTTACATTGCTAGCCTTCAGATTCACCATGAATTAGGTAAAGTCTGTAGTAGTCAAGTTGGAAAGAGATTATTTTCCAACGCTTAGCCTCTTCTTCAACGAGGATTCTCTTCTCTCTCTCTCTCTCCGCGCTCCCTATGAAAAGAGTAAGTAGAGCAAAGCCAAAATCTTGGTAAGACAAATGCTGTTGGAAGAAAATTTTAAGCATTTAGTGCATCAGTACGTAGATATATATTTGAACTAGATCTTTAAACTCGACTAGTATAAAGTGGCTAATGTGAAATAGCAGTAGCAACACTTACGATTAGAGAAATAGTGCTACTAAAGACTTTAGCTATAACACTCGAGGAAAACGGGTCTGGCTCTCTGGATAGAAAATAAGAGAAGCTCTGGAATGGGCATATAAGTGTTTGTAGGCAGATGCAGCAAGTAGCAGCATCCTCATCATGATCATCGGAGATAAGATCACTTTGGTTTGTCTTCTCGGCTGATCTGACCAAAATTTCTTGGAGCAATGCAATGGAAGTCAACTTCTCTCGCCCATCGTACGGAACGGATGGAGTCTTATTGTATACGCTACGTTGGTTCACTCCGTAACAGTAGCTTAGACATTTATAAGAGAGATAGAGGGATGGAGTTTGAGGAGGACTTGAGTTTCTTCTCATTCAATATATTTGGGAGAAGGAAGGAGTTGGCTGGCTGGATTTGATATCTGGGCTCAGTCCTGCGTGACCCTTTTGGGGGCTTAACGAAGCCGTCGAACGTGACCTGACTCCAAGAGCACGCTCCCACCAATTTCTCTCCATATATTTATTTTTCTATTTTCATTCCTCTCGATCCACATCTCTCTCTCTCTCTCTTCGGCTGTGTGCAACTGTATTTTTAGGACTTGTTCCTAACTGATTCCGTGTTGGACTGATGAGACTTTATATATAAAGATGAGCTTCTTCTAACATTAGTCAATCTAACTGACTGAGTCTAGTTTGAGAGAAAGAGATTCAACTCACTTGCTATTGCCTCTGCACAATGACTTGATTTCATTCTTCTGTCCTGTCCAACTCTCTGTCCTCTGTTTACAGTCATTGCCCAATGCTATCACAGTCCTCATCCAATTCAGACAGACTGACTGAAATAAAACCTAAATGATCATCTCAGTCATCCATCAATCTATCTCCAGAGTTATGTCTCTCTCTCCAGAACTGTCCATTAGGATCTGTCGTATTTCATTTTATTGAACTCTATCTCCAACACACTCTTATTATTCTACAAGCGTACACTATCCCTATATACTACCTCCATCCACTTCAAACACCAATGAATCTCCTGTTATGTAAATACTACGCTTATGCACCAAAGAAATAATATTATTTTCCCTTCCGCCTCTCAGATCTTTCTACAGTCAACCTTACCCGACTATCTGCCTGTAGTATCATTCATGTGCATGGAAACTACAATATTTAAGCATTGCAAACTAATGTTATTTCTTACATAAAATAGACGAAAATATAGAAATCGAAACCATTTACTGGTAAGGAGAAATTAAGAATTAATTTTGAGAATCTAATAAAATTATATTACAGGTCTGCCAGTTTTCCTGAGTGAGGTGAGGGCAAAATGTTGCATTGTTTTGGTTTTCGACCAAAGTTCTCACAAACTTTGATACTTGTATTAATTTCAATGGAATACAAAATGAAGTAAGTATTGAAGTATAAATTGACTGCTTTTTCTTTATGGAGAGCGCTTAATAGTAAGGTTTACAGATAAAAATTACCAATTTTCCTTTGGATTGCTTATGCATATGATTTTAATAATAGTTAGAGTACAAAGCTACATTCGTTTCCAATGATCTCTGCCTTTTATACAACTATCGTGAAAGGCATAGTATAAAATATATTCCTGGTGTGTATGGAATACTACCAGCTACTAGCTTTTATATGAATTGAAAAGTTATACTAACTTAATGTAATGTAACTATGTAATGGAATTTGTACAAGGATGTAAAGAAATAGACAAGAAAAAAACCTGAACTTATTCTGTATACAGTTAATCATGATGGCGTAGTAGTGCAAATCCCGTTGGAGGCCACAATGAATCTTGTTTATTTATATTGCATTTTGTTAGATGCAGTAGCAAAACAAATGTGTAAACCATTGCGAATGGGATGTTTTTGGAGAGTCGAGAGTGTTAACAATGAGAACTAAGACAGGGATAAAATTTATATGTAAATAATATACATGTATAAGTTATGTAGGAGCATAAGTTCTTGCAGAGCATGGTTTAATATGGGTTAGTAATAACTTTATTTTCTATCTGTTTTGTATAGTGAGCATTAAGAAAACATGTCGTTTTGCATTGTCATTTAGGACTGCCTGCCTGTGCTGTGTGGATTTAAAGAGTCAGAGAAGTTGAATGGAGCTGAATGGTCAAACTCGTTGTTTATTGGTGCATTTACACTTAAAACAATTGTCAGTAACATAAAATTTAAGAAGTAGGTATTTTACGTGTCTCCAACCTGATGTATACTATCACTAGCCTTTCTAAATGGGATTTTAATCTTTCTTGATTACAATCATACAAAGTATCTGTAAAGGGAAGAAAACTCGTCGGGATTCTTATATATGAATAGAAATGAACATGGCTATTGTGTGTATGTGCCACTGAACCTGTTAGCATACGGTCTACCTCCTTCTCGCATGTTCTTCATGGACATAACCTTATTATTACCCTAAGATTTATTGTTGAAATGTTTTATGATATTTTCTCGTCACCAGGTGTGAGATTTAACATTCAGTACCTTCTCATGTGGTAATAAAGTCACCTTTTCTACTTAATGCTAACCTAGAGTCACAGTTGCAACTACAGAGCCTCTGCTACAACATCCCTAGCAGAAGGCTTTACAACATTACAACGCTTAACATTCCCTACACAGCAACCTGTCTTGCCTTTATAGCTCAAGTACTTTTCCAGACAGGGATATTGGTGTCATTAAGTTTTATGTTATTGACTACGATTTTGCTGGAATATCTTCACAGCACCATTAAATTTGGACTATGCTGTTTAATTACTCCATACTACATTCCCTCCTCAAATTATGTACACATTTTATGCACCCTGACCATTATACCTGCTGTTTATATGTACACACTAATTTTTCACTCTATTTATACAGATCAGCAAAAAATTCAATCTCTAACGTTTTTTCTTCACGCAAATCAATTTCATCAATTTCTATTTATTGTGTAAACACGTCACTAGGAATTAGGAATTAATAATTCATAAATTACAGGTTCACATGTAGTCGTTAGGTGTCAGATTAAAAAAATGCAGAGGCGATCATCCAATAATTATTGGATGATCGCCTCTGCATGTCTCAGGTTTAAACCTTGCCTGACATTAATCAGTCATTTAATTTTGAAAGCAATGCGGATTACAATAATATCCTGTCTACCGGTATCCAATTTGAAATTGTCATTGTTGCCGAATTAATCAATTTAAAGAAGATAAAGAAGGGGAGATCGAAAATCAACTGAATGAATGAACTGTAGCTTAACTGCTAGCGAAAGTGAAAGAATAAAAAGTGATTGGACCGCCTGGGCTAAAGAGAAGAGAAACAACTGATGATTGAGGGGATGCATGACGTGCTTTATTGCTTAATTAAAAGTAAGGTGTCAAAAACTAAACACCTACATTGACAGCTTGTCAGGTCCACACGCGAGATGCACTAGACACACTACAAAGTCTACAAATGTACTTTTACTCCTTCTCAAACACTTTCAGATTATGATATATTCCTACCTACACTCACCAATTCGCTATTTAAATGTTTCGTCCAAATATTCATACTGTTATTATGGTTATATAATATTATAAGGATGCAATATCTGGTTTTCTCTCCCGTTTTCCACAACATTGCTCCCCAAGCGGCTTTTCCGACTCAGACGGCTTGCGGTGAAACATGTTAAGCTCAATGATTTCATTGATTCATAAACTAAAACACATTCCTAGAACAATGCTCTTAATAATCATGCAACTGCACGTGAAATCGTACAAACCCTTCCTTTTGTTAAAGTTCCCACTTTAGACAAACTGCTTTATTATTATTTTGATTGAAACCTTCGAATTCCATTTAGCCAACAAATACACCATTTCATAACAGAATTTCTACGAATTGAGATTTTAAGCTTGTAAATGCACTTTCTTTCACACTCAGCCAGTCTTCTAACTCTACTGGATGAATGTGATAAATTTTGCTACAATTATACCTACAGTAAATACATAATATTGCTGTTTATTGAATTAGATACGGCAAGTGTCTGCTGATAATGTTTAAAATGAATTTAGAGTTCGGTTTTAGTAGAGTATGAAATGATACAGATCAGAGTAATCAATAAACAAACGTCTTCTATCTCAAGTCAGCAAGTTGTAAAGTATCTCGGCAATTACGAAGCATATTATAGATAATAAAGGCATACTTTAATTGGTACTTATGAGCGTAAAAAAAGGTTATATGCTACACACAGCCATAAAACATTGCAGTACATATACATTGCAATATTTTATGGCATAGTTAAAGATGGGGTCAAGTTCAAGTTTTCATTTGTCGAGTCGTCCAAGAAATTGTTAGGTACTCGTATATTTAGGTACCTGCCGTTTGTCCCAAAGGGGTTCGCAGGAATCATCTACTCGAGAAAATAATATACTAAACTGATGTGTTTCGATCAAGTTAACTAAAATACAAAACTAATCACATCAGAGAGATATTCGCACTCAATTAGCCCATTATTAAAATTAATATTACATGTACATTGTGCATAAATTCATGCAACATAGAGTCTCTCCTTAACCTCCTTATTCACTGGGCAAGTTATCAAACTTTGTAGAAAAAATCCTGGAATATATAGATGTTGAATACATAGATGTGGAAAAGGGATGTTCAGTCTTTCGTGATTCGAGCTGGGGAAAAATAAAGACTTTTCAGTTACAGCTTAGCATTCCGTGTACTAAATGAGATTGGAAAGTGACAAAAATATGTGACAGGCGACTATACCTTTCGATTTTCTACTGCATTTGGTGCTCGTGGATGAAGAATAATATTTTTTTCTATGCCTACGACTAAACAGTAGGTATATAGGTATCTGTTTTGTAAAAATATTTGCCTACCGTAGTTTGTTACGTATCTGGCACTTTTATTATTTAGTTAAATCGTAAGTCAGAGTTTAAACATGTGCAGGATGTGTGTGAGATGTCAAGTAAAGCCATATTTAATCTAAACAGCTTCTCTAGCTGACTCTTTTGTGCATGTTTTGCTTTTACGTTTCTACTTATTAGATAGAAATATAGTATGCGTAGATATTAGTATTCATTGGAAGATGTAGTGACTGTGAGACGGAGAGAACTGGGTGATTAGCAACAGTATGTGTATCCATTTGGACAGCTACATGATGTAAGGAACATAAATATTATGAACAGCTAGGTTCATTAGCTCCATTGTAAGTGTCAAGCGAGAGATAATTTCGTTCTGTGATTTTTTGTCAGGTGTTGATGACTTTTCCATTAGGTTTGCACAAGTTGTGCAGTGCAAGGCAGTGCTATCCATTTTCTTATGCGTTTCCGTCCGTACTGCAGCAGTACCAGACAGCTTTATTAATATGGCGACGATAAATACCTACTTTTGCCTTCTTAACTCACAGCAGTCACTATCAACTGAATAGACTACTAGATTTAAGTAGTACTCTTTTGACTTTGTGCATGTTTACTGTTAACCAGGATTATGTATGATGATCTCTTAAAGAATACTATTTCAGTTCGACTAATGCTTTTAACGTTTATCACCTTCGCTCTTCGTTTTGTTACGCACCCAGTTTAATTAACGAACTCGTAGTAAGCATAGAAAATGGTAACCTTGTGTTGTTGTTGTAGTTTTTGAACTTTTAGCTGACGAAATGTTTTGATTACATGCACCACTTGCTACTATAATTATCGAGATAGCTTCTGGTGTTATGAACCTGTCTTCATAAATATAAACATACCGTGTATAGGTGGATTTAGTAAACTAATTTTTTACTTGCTTGGATTATGTAGAAAATTAATAGTCATTATCCCATAAACTCATAAGAATAAACATGATAGACAGCAACGGAAAATTACAAATTGCACTCTTTTGCTTAATACTGGGATATGCAAATTGCTCTAGGGAAGGAAATGGAGTAATACATTTTTTTAGACAGAATAATACGGTAATAATATCATTAGGTTTGTTTATTGCTGATAAAGGTTGAGTAAAGCAATTGAATCATAATAATAAGGCTAATAATAACTAAAGGTAAGAGTAGGATATCTAATATTTTTAAGTGTCAGCACGCTTGTCTTGTTTATTGTCTTCTGTACTATAGGATCATATGAAAGGAATAAAAGCTCAAGGTGCAATGATATTTTCAAAGCATTATGAAAAGAACACTGAAAAGATATGAATTTTAGGTCAGATGAAAACCACAGGGACATTTGCGAATGTAAATTGTTTCCTCAGAGCATAGAGAGCAAAGTGGTTCCGTAGCTAATTTAAAATGCTGTCAAGGTTTTCCAGAAGAGAGAAATTGAGATTTACAGGTGAACGTGAGAAAAGAAGAGCCACGATGACAGTAGAACGTGTCTCCAAAAAGAAGGTAATACTTGTAGCTAATGTATCTAACGTGTTGTTCATAAGTAGCCATATAAACTTCTATTTTCTCTCTCTCTGCCTGACTATAAACCTCTCCACTATGAGAATCTTCGTGAATGAGAGGCTATAATGAAACTCTTGCGAAAAACTATATGCTACTTTAAAGAAATGCATTCTTGCTGACAGAATAGACACTATGAGATGATATACTGGCGACGAAAACTACATAAGACAATACTACACTCTCTGTGTTACCAGCCTACACTACTCCAGGGATGCTATAAGGCTATTTTAACATCTCTTTCCAACCTTGTCTTTCGAATAGCTATATACCTATACATACGGGCAAATGTCTTAAAACTTATATTGTTTTACATATAAAATACAACTTTCATGTGTCTCATATTATTTTACTATTATGTAGGAGGAT
>JABASI010007215.1:0-10006 GCA_019776505.1 Tomocerus nigrus | reverse complement strand
TACTCTTCTCTCCTGATCTGGAAATGTGTACGCGTGTTACAGTCATTTCATACACTACCATTCCTTTCCAATATCCACACACTTTTGACAACACTAAACCCAAATTGGTAAATTTCATCTCATTTTACCTACGTGAACCTGAACTTTCCTGCACTTTCTATTCAAGCTATTCTTAAATTTATGACCTAAGAGCATTTTTTTCTAATTAAAGAGCAAAATTTCCAAGCAACTCTTTTTAATGAAAAATTTTGCACTTACGACTGCTGAGAGGAATATATCAATTTAAGTATCTGTGGAATATATAGAAATTGTAATATTTATTAGTATGGCGCTCTGACTAATTATTAAATACAACAAAAATACTTTCTACACTACTCCAGTAAAATATAGTTACTTTGTAATTGCAATGATAAATATGTAAGAAGATTTCCCAGACTAGTAACCAAATATTTTTTTCTGAGACAAATGTTCTGTAACATGGAGGAGTATACTAGAAGAGATACATAGGATTGAATATAGTGCAAATATATTGTGATGTGCTGTTTCCTTGCTTTAGATGTCGAAATGTAGCGTTTGTCTACTAATAAAGTCAATGTTTGTTCTCTTGTAATCGTTTCACTCGCTACGGCTCACAGTTTGTTTCTTTTCTCAGTTTTGTTTACTCTGCCTGGCTTCCACATGCCAAGATCTCTTTCTCAACTCCTCTCTATATATCCTATAGAGTGTTGTATAAGTAGACGATAGCGTGCTATAATTCCCCCTACTGAACCACAAAGATTTGGTGCACTATGTACTTATTATTAGCCATTGCATTGTGAGCTATACTTGTAGACACAGGACGAATACTCATTTACTTATATAGATAACTACTGGAGTATGGTATAGTTGTACTTTGTATTCTTAGTTGGATCTCGTGTCTTTTCCTGGTTTGGAGTTAGGAAGGAAGGTAAGACCTTTAGCTCTGGCTGATGGAGCTAAGGAGCAATAGTTGGAGAGAATTGAACTGACCCTCGAACTAGGAGCAGATCTCAGTTTCCTCAAAGCCGACTCTATCCAAAAGAAGAAAGTTAAACTAAAAGGAAGTGGGTGATGCGGTAGTTTTCTGTGAATCTTTGTAAACAGTGTCTTTGTATTGTTCTATGAGATTGTAGTCTATCTGCCGTGCAATGTAAGTAATGTAACTATGTATATAGCCCCTATACGTAGTTGTCATACGTATATATAGGATAGTGTCTATGTATATGGTTTTGTTGACTGCACCTAGTTTCGTTCATTTCTTGCGGTTTTCCTATTATATTCCGTTTTTGTGTCGGCTTAAGTTGTGTACAGTTGCACTTTGCGTTTCTTTTCCCATAAATGCTCGTAAAGAAGAGGGAAGAAGCGGACAGTCTCATCTATCTACATTAATGCTTCATTCCCATTTCTTGGACATCCCAATAACATTCGAATTGAGTTGAATTGAAGGAGGAAAGGAGAGAAAGCGCTTAGATCTATAAAAGTACGAGGGCAAGGCAGAGACTTCCTTCCCTTGCAATAACATAAATATGTACATGGAACATGTGCAGTCCAGGAAATATATAGGGGCAGAGCGGTTGGTTGTGTGCGTATTCGGACACAATAGACTAGACAATAACACAACACTTGGTAGTTTGTATTGTAAAGCTATTGGCTCACAAAAAACACTATTCCTGTGCACACAGAAAAGACAACAAACAAATGAGATAAAGCTTATAGAAACGTGTTCAATGTTCACTTTAGCGTTTCGCTCTCTTCTCTCTTATCCTTATTTATTCGTGAGTTCACCCCGAGAGGAACTCTGACAGCAGAGCTGACGGTAAAGGCCGACTAGTGCGAATCCAAATCATGCACTCGAGTATCTTTTCGTTATTTAGTGGCTTGACCTGACTTCCCTGTCTGCCAAGACTAGTACATGTACCTACAAGGCTACTTTAATGCTTTACATCCTTCTTTCTCCTGCATGTACATAAGTAAGCAGTGACTTCCTACATTTGTGACTCCATATTTATCTAGTATCTTGTTCTAGCACTTTACTACATGGATCTACTAGGTACGTGTCTATTTATAATGATCCTATTTACTAGTTTGAGATGTTTTTTATGCCTATAGTAAATATATGGGCCACTCAATAAAGACTACCTGTAGTCATGAATGTGAAGCTAAGGAAAATGTTTTGCTTATTTGCATAGATAAGATAATAAGGGAAATTTGTAATGGTGCATGTAGCAAGAGGTTTTACTCTTAGGCAGTGATATTATGCCCTGCTTTCCCACATTTAGTCAATAAGCAGTGACTTCCTACATTTGTGACTCCATATTTATCTTGTATCTTGTTCTAGCACTTTACTACATGGATCTACTAGGTACGTGTCTATTTATAATGATCCTATTTACTAGTTTGAGACGTGCTTTTATGCCTATAGTAAATATATGGGCCACTCAATAAAGACTACCTAACCATGAATGTGAGATTAAGGAAAATGTTTTGCTTATTTGCATAGATAAGATAATAAGGGAAATCTGTAATGGTGCATGTAGCAAGAGGTTTTACTCTTAGGCAGTGATATTATGCCCTGCTTTCCCACATTTAGTCAAGACAGGTCGGGAAGGTAAAAACATCAAGACATTCACACAATAGTCATAACAGGTTTCCGCTCTGCATGAATATATTTAATATTTCTGCAGCTAAGAGCAGTGTGCACACAATATGCAGCACAGTGGGTTATGTTACGGATTAGTTTTCCATGTGTCATAAAACCTAGTCAGGTATTCATATGTACATACGTTATGTTCTACGTGTTTTCTCCAACTTTTCTCTTTTCTACATTACTTACATAGTTTTCGCCGGCTCGCTGTCAATGTCGTAAGTCGGGTTGTTCTAGTTGGAGAATTGGTCGTAACATTATTTACGATATGATATGAATATGATGTATAATATGCTGTGTTTTATGTCCGTTTTAAAGGCTCGTTAGACACCTTGTGACAGTTTTATGATTCTTCTCTCTTCGCTTATAAATGTGAGATCAATTTCTGCTTCGTTAAGTCAGAGAGCAACTTGTAACTGGAGGGGAAACTGCACGGCACTAAAATGTATATCTTTTTTGTACTACAAAATGTTCCGTGTATAATAAATAAGCACTTACTTATATAGTACAAGTATACGTAGGAGTATATACTAGAACCCGTATAGATAACGCGGCACTATAGAATTACTACAAAGAGTTGGACATTTAAAGCACACATTGTTATTGAGTCTCTTTGAGAGAAGTTAGTTATGCTGATGTATAGAAGGAAGAGAGAAATGGGGAGAGTGAGAATGAGAAAGAGTTGAATGAAAGGTGAACTGAAGTCAAAACTCTCATGATAATCATCCTTTGGGAAGGAAATCCCATAGAATTTTCCTCAACTCTTCATTTCTTGTCGGATGAAATAAAACAAGTAGAACTGTAGTTATAGCTAATTTAGTGGATTACTACATAATTATCTGCTAACCACATCTATGTACATAACGTTCCTTTACATCTGTTTACTCTCGGACGTCTTTGATATTCCAATGTACAGTTAGGTTATTAGGGGATTATTACGTATTTAGTTCGGTAGTTTATTGTGGGAAAGAGCACTTAACTATCCACTAAAACACATTCACAGCCTCAGTAAAACTTGTTCTGCTTATTAGTGTTTAGCCAAGTCTTAACTTATTCCACTGTTATGTTACTGCTATTTTTATTGTGCCAGCCCCTGTTTTTAATGTAGACACACACAGAGAGAGAATCTTCTCTCAATTCATCGATGTTCGCTCTGGCTGTGGCTTTTGCACACAGGCAGATGATTCTATCATTAGTGCGGCTCACACAACCACTCAACTCCTCACAACGGCTTACTGCTAATATCCGAAGTAGAGCTTTGGGAGTTTTAATTCAAAGCGAAAGATATTTATTGTGGATAATTTTGTCAGGCAGAAGAAATCATAGGGATATGTCTGTCGTTATTATATGAAGTGGATATAGCGAAGAAGAAAAAAAAGGCGACAGAGATATGTTGCCTGTGGCTGGTTGGCTCTAAGGACCAAGATGTTTATTACTCGTTGATATTGAGTATGATGTTGATGGTGATGATGATGAGAATTATGATGATATGATGGTTAGTTAAGTTGGTTCTGTGTTCTCCTCACTTATGTCGAGTGTGTGGCTACATGAATGAGCAATCCAGTGCAATCCGTGTGGAAAAGGGAGAGGAAGAGAGGCGTGATGATGATATGATGACACAATTCACGAAAGTAGTTGAGCGAGCAAGAGATTCCTTTCTCTCTCTGTCCCTGCAAATACTAACACATGTCGAAGAGATTAGAATGTGAAGAATACGAACCTCCCGGTGTGGAGGGAACAACACGACTGAACTCTCCTCTCCGAGACAGCATTTCTTATGTTCCTGTGCCCGACTCTCACTCCTGCCCTGCCTGTCTCTCTTTACTTACTCTCTAAACTCTAAACGCTATCCGCCAAGCCACCGAGCACTACTACAACCAACTGCAGTCGACTCCACTCAACTCACTCACAATTCACAAGACTCACAATCCACTACTTTACTTTAGTATATGAAACCTGCCTGCCTGCCTGCTTCTTACTTCCTTAGCACACTAAATACCAAAACTCACTTATACCAAACAAAACAGGATCCTGGTATACTTATTAGCACACACAGAGTATGTTCACCATAGCAGGAGCTACATACAGTAGTAAATATTCTAGATATACAAGAGCTTTTACTTTGTTTACCAGTAATACTAACCTTACCTAGGCCACCTTATTAGTTAGTGATGCTGTATCAATGTATACAGCTATAGGCTTCTCCTATTCTTTTCTCATCTCTAAATTCACAGACACTGTACGGCAGAGCTGTACATAGTGAACAGACAATGCCTCGTTGTAGTATGTAGGTATATAAATGTATATGTAGTTACTATTTAGTAGTAGTAGATAGTAGTAGCTATATAATAATATGTGCTAAAGTTAAAGTAAAGCATGGCATGTTTTGCTTTGCTTTCAAACTGAGATCCTAGCTCGAGATCCGGGTATCTTCAGGTGCCCGACCATGCATTACCTCCGACCTCCGTATAATCCGCAATATTAGAAGTATAGCAACAGAGGGATATCTCCTAAAGCCATAAACAACAACAATATAGCAGACTCGAGGAGACTACTGAAAAGATTTGGAATCCTTCTTGTTTCCTTTGATTTCTTTCGTGGAACGCACACAGAGTCACTTACTTGGGATACTCATTACAATTGCTTTACAGCCTTTTGTTGAATTTACTATATGTAGTCACTGTTCTATATGAATGAGAGTGTGTAGGTAGAGATAGATCTACTACTATCTGTAGTCCTCACTGCTAGTAATACCAATCAAGGGAGGCCGACTCCTCTGTGTCCCATTGCACTCTTTATAGACTTAGGGCACAGGATTCAAGAACACTATATAGATATTAAAAGATGTAATGGCTCTTTGCCCTTTTGTCCATATACTGTTAAAATATTCTGACTTTAGTGAAAGAGTGAGCATGGAGGCTATTTTAACTTTGTTACATATCACACATCTCCTAATTCTTGATATCTTAATTTATGTCAGACTGCATGAGAATACATATGGACCTACTTTCCAAGAATACTAGCACTTTCTAGTTTTTTACTTGAATATAAAGTGCAGCTCCTGTTGGAACATCACTCCTGTGCCAATTGCTGCATTATTAATGAGATAGTCAAACCTTTTCTTGCAAGAGCTGTTTTTTGGGCCCATGCACAGCTTTAAATCTTTCTATGCAGCTACAAATATGTTATAACTGAAAACTTTACTTTACTACTTACTACTAAATAGAACCTACAGACATAATGATATGAACAACTAACTCTTTATGTAATTTTTTGCACTGACTGACTTTTTCACTTCACTCATTCACTTAACTGTTAAGTAAAACATTTTTTTACAAAGTTACTTTTAGCATACGTTTAGTGAAGCCTTAGTCAGACGAGAATGACGATCTTTATATAGAGCCGACGGAGAAAGATTGCTCAACAACTTTTCACAATCATAGGGAATACAACTTTGTTGCATAAAACTTTTTCTTTCTTTCTAAAATTCCCAACATCATTATTTATTGTTGTGTGAGTAAGGAAGTCAGTGTGCTCACCGACAATACCTACTTTTATATCTGATAAATTATATGCAACTATATACAGTCTAGTCCCTTTTCTCTTCACCATTCGACGACTCCTGGCCTGGAACAGATTCAGACACACACTTCCTAGATATAATAATAACAGACGCGCGGTTTCATTCACTAAACCCTCTTATCCACACTCCATCCTTGTTCAACATCCTCAGCATTACTACCCACGCACACCATTCAAATATCTCATAGTTTAATGTCAGTCATGCTCTCATGCTAGATAACCCGCTATAGTTCATAGAAAATATTTGTAGGTACACATACCTACATAATATTCCAGCTGTACACAAGCAAAACACAACTTTCAGTCCCTCTACTGCAACAGTTCATGCATACCATGATTCGAGCTTGAGATTTCACTTCAACTTTCAACATATTCGTTTAACTATAATGATGTTAGCATCGACACAGTTTTTCGCAACGCAATACCCGTGAAATAACTTTCGGGATAACATGTGCACAAAGTACCAATAGAGATTTCAAAATCTTTTTAAAGTTAATGAACTGTATAATATACAGTCTATAGAAAGTAAGCAATCACAATTTATGAATAGGTAAGTAACATTCTAAGGTAGCTAACTTGAAAAGAAATTAGTGTAGATCCTCAATGAGGTCATCGAACAGTGTAAATTGAAAAACATTTTCCACAATGAATATTTTCTATGCACGTCTATTTAAAATATGTGAGCAGTCAGTAAATTTTTAACACTTTCAACTTTCTCCGCAGTAATTTTCTTAGTAATCAACTTGCTACTCTCTATTCATGTCAATAGTAGGTAAATGTGTGTGTTAGGGATGTTTGAACTGTTCTACTTATACTTACTTCTGTTCTGCAGCGGTGAAATCTCTTCATCTTGATTTGCCTTGCCCTAGTTTCTTCCCATTTGAGTCATTTGAGAGTGAAGATGATTGGGGTTCGTGTCCTTCCGGCTTTTCTTCATAAGCAGGTAAGGCAGTGAGGAGAGAAAGGATGTACTCGTAATAAACGACCGACGGTAGTCAGTCTCAGTAGTCATTGAAAAATCTTGACTCGTCATGGAAAAATAATGATGCAGTGGGCTTGTTCATCCTGTTCCTGAGTTGTGGATGCGTGTATAGGACTGAGACTGATGAAGAGATAGAGTTTCGTCAATGAGTTGAGAATTGAAAGGTAAAAGGAAGTAGGAGGGGTGGGAGGGAGGGATTCTCGAAGGAAAGTAAAGTAACTAAATATATTGTAAAGAAAATGCAGAGAGAGAGGGAGAGAGTTCTAAATATTAAAAAGTATAATATTGTTGAATTTCCTTGAGATATATATGTATTAGTTTGGTATTCAATGGAATTGTAAAGATATTGGGTGGAAAGGTTTTGTAGTAGAATTTTGTAGTATTTAGTGTAAGGAAGGAAGCTGAAAGTGAAGCTGGCTAAGAGGATGACTATTAAAGACGAGAAGTCGGTTGGACAACCAATGAAAGTGCCTGGCAGATGCCTCTTGAGCCTCTCCGCTTTAATAATAATAGAAAGTTCATGAATAGAGATACGATAGATTGAAGGAGGAAGATTTCTGTCCTTGATAATTTGCTCAGATGAAGATGAGTATAGAAGATTAGGCACGACTTTACGCTATCTGCCTCCACTTGACTCGTCTATTCTCTCTTCCGACTGTCTCTCCTCATCCCCTTCCCTTCACATTCCATTTTGACAGAGAACGCTCCGTTGTGAAACTCACGATCAGAGTCCAAAGGAAAAGTATGTTGGATGGAACTAGGAGGAGAGCAGCATGAGAAAATGCTAATACTAATACCCTTCAAAAATCTAAAATCTCTTAATACATACATTCCACACTCCCGACGCGAGTCCCACAAGCAAAAGCAAGTAATAAATATAAGTAAAGTAAGTAGGAGACAGAATCAGTTGCTAGCATGTACACAGTAATGTATATAAGCCCCACTGATATCCAGAGAAAGCTGTCAAGCGTTAGTTCTCTATCATCTTCTAAGAATATAATATGATCTGACGCTAACTTCTAAATCCGAATCGAAAAGGATTTCCACTCCAGTTTCACGTCGTTAGCGTCTACACTGTCACTACATTGCTAGCATTGCATTGCATTCGATATTGCAATAATGGACGCCGCCGCCTCCTCTACGATTTAACTGTCGCAAAAAAGAATCGTAATGGGATGGAAACTGGATACCCTTTCCCTGTTATTCCACAGTCCTCTCTCTAACTATCATCATGTTCTCATTATAATTTACAGTCTAAATAGTCGAAAATCCAATTGGAACCTTTTGGATACTCAATGCTATCCATCCATGCATTTGATAACACATCATTAGGTGTTACAAAATCGCTAATCATTACCTACTTAATATTACGGAATCGGATATGAATGACAGACGCTTATATAAGTCTTATCTAACGCTTATTTATATGGGTGTGTCGGTGTCTGAGAACGTGTGGGTGAATGCATTTACTACGAAGATTATGTATCATCCTTTGGCATGGCGTGAGAGATTAGGATTAAACTGGAATTGATGAAAGAAGAAATCGCTGACTTGACAGCACATCAATTAGACTTCCGAGTAAACACACATGATTGTAAATAAAGCTGAGGAAAAGCCTATTATGCCCATAGATTACTACACCTCTAGCTTAGAATAGAGCCAACTATCTAACTTACGCTTCCTACCGTACTTCCTCCATTAAATGCTTCAACTTTTCATGCTCTATTAAATACTATCTCTGTGTACCTGATAACCCTGTGATGTTTTCAATAAAACACTTTCATAACTGTTGATTTCAAAGTTACTGAAAAGCCGCTTGTAGGTAGTAATACTGTCAGTGAAATATATAGTTGATTTGTGCATATGTATTTCATATAACCTTGTATTCAAACAAACCTTTCACTTTTTTCGTCATTTCTGGCGACTCACAAAGATGTGTATTGAAAGACGGTGCTTAAACAAAAAAAATCATCAGTTTAGGTCAAATAAATTTTTAAGTACATCTGTTGTACTGTAGTACTGTAAAGTACAAGGCAGTGCGAGTAGAATTGAAATCCTTTTTCCTGCCATTTTAATGCATCTAAGAAATATTTTGTTTCCTCCGCTATTATACAATCGTTATTGCGTGAATTTTAGCATATTAGAGTTAGAGGTTATTTTTATTTGTCCACTTTCTGTGTAATATCTCTTTTCTACTGCACACATTTCCAATTTGCCCATAATTTATATTTGACATCTACTACACTATAAACTGCTTTGGCATTATACTCAAGAAGCAAATCTGAATGTATATCTACTCTAATGGATTATTAAGGTATAAGTTGGTTTTTAAGTCGGGTACCTAAATATATCATCATTAATTATTGCGAACTTACGGACTATCATTGGATTTGAAGTAGAAAACATCGGATTTTTTATGTACTACCTATCTATAAGAAATAAATATAAATAATTTATTACTTTTTACGTAGTAACTTGTTCCGTTGAATTTGTTTTACAGCATCCTCGAGACTGTGACTGTTTAAGAGATACATGGCACAGTACTATATACTTAGTTGCTTATTTGTAAAGCTATTTATGAAACTAAAAATGAGTAGATCGTAGAATGCAGCGTAACATAATATGAATAGCAACTCTATTAATTAAATTGTTTCTGAATTCTCACACATCCATCCCCTGGAAGAAGAAACTAATGGACTACTAATTGCACCTCAGAAAAGCTACATTTGTTGGATATCAAAATATTTCCATTCATAATTGTGTTTTACTGTTTTTCCTTT
>JABASI010007214.1:0-10007 GCA_019776505.1 Tomocerus nigrus | reverse complement strand
GGATTTTGACATTAATATTTTGTCCGATGACAACTTTTTTTCATAACTTCTTCAATACCAAGGCCTCCATTGACGTCATCAAAATTTTATTTTCATTTCCGAAAATTTCCATGGGGCTTTGCCGCGGCTTGCTCTACCTCTACCCTACTCTACCTGACTCCATTATTAACCGTTTTTAATCTCCATGGTGCATGGTGTATCCATACTAAGGGCGCAGGGATAATGAGACAGAACACATCAAAGACATGACGAATTGACGACATGCATAAACAACTTCTATACAACAGCTGAATTGAATTCGCAGTAGTAAGCTTTAAATCACGCCCAATTAGTCCCAAAGTCCCAAATTCCCAATAGTCATGTCATGATTCGTTAGTCTATGATAAACATTTTACTGTTTGTAACTAAACTAATTGTTTGTAAGTGACCTAATTTTCTTAGCACAATTTAAACCTATAGCTGAAATAATTTCTGTGAACTATGTAAGTTTATAAGTTTAGCTTATGATTTAACTGGTAGCTATAAATGATGCGCATTTAATATTTATCGTCAAAAGATCTAAATTTTTATGCTGGATGGGGGCTTAAAATTTTACTGTGCTAAATTGGCGAACTCTAATACCTATTAGGAGTGCTAGGTCAAGGTCAGTTGCTAAATAATAGGATGGATGGTTAACTGATGACACACATAATTAATAATTATCATTATTATCATGTATTTATGTATGTAGGTATAGTTAATAACAGGGACTTTGAGTGACTTTATTATACTTAATCGCGCAACGGTTTATAACAGTAGAAAAATTCAAAATGTTTACAACAATTTGGTTTGAAAAAGGCTTCGCACGGTACCGTAATTAGAGGAGCATAAATAAAAATAGATATATCTGAAATTCGGATTCTGAACAATATTCTGAAGAGTATGAAAGTATGGTAGTGTGTAGTGTTGAACTAGACGAGATAAAGTAGGTAGTCTTCACGAAGCATACAAAACCGGAGAAAGAAAATACGAACTTCCTATCATCACATCAACATACTTTCCTCCTGCTTTTCTTCCCAATTTGACAGCATCAAAACTGTCAAATTCCAATCCTCCAACTAACTGCAGATGGAAAGAGTTTGTGTTGTTCTGCATAATATTTTTGTTGTTGTACTTGTAGTTTGTAGCAGATATCAGTCAAATCATTAGGATCACTAATACCCGTTATGATGTCTCGTGTTTTCTGGGCCAGGGCCTTAATTTGACGAACAACAAAGTTTGTTAATAAACTGTTGATTCATTTTCACTTTTATGAAAGAGACATTAGATATTTTGTAGATATATGTACCTCTTTGGTATCCTTGATTTGGATGTCCTTGTTGATAATAGGGCATAGAGTGCGTATTGTTATTATCTAGGTAAGGAGCTGTGTGTTGATTTTGGGCTTGGACCACACCATTATTATTACCTGCGCCTTTGGCTTTTGGCACGAATTGTGTGGAACGCCAGTCACCAAGGTCTGTACTCTGAAAAGGGACCTTAGCAAGCTGCTTTTCTTCCTCCTCGTCTTTCAAATGAGCTCCAACACAGAAAATGTACATAAGTGTTCCGACAGCTGCTCCCAAAAGTGGGCCGATCACTCCAACCAACCACCATTGCTGGGTTTTTCCCCTACAAATAATCGACAAGTCAATATTTGCACAGTTAATAATATTTCGATTCGTCAGTTGAACGAAGGAATGGAAAATATTTATAAATAGATTTTACAGTAACAGGAATAACTACATTCTCATGGACTTACTTGTACGTGTTTTCCATGGCGTATTCTGCTTTGAAGCCGACAGTCAGTGCTGCTAGTCTTGGCCCGAGATCTCTTGCGGGGTTTAAAACAGCACCGGCATTGATGTCATAACAGAATGCCTGAGCTGCCACGACAAGACAAACGAAGAAAGCCAGCATACCCCTCTGAACTTTCATATTCAGATGATCAATCAGGGAAAAGATGGCCAACAAAAGAACAGCAACGCAAACAGTCTGTAAAAGACAGAAAATAATAAACATTGATGGTTTAAACAGTTTTGCCAATATCAAAATTACGAAGTCTTCATGCATGGTGGTTTACAGCGATATACTTAATTCAGCTATTAATCAGAACCCAGAAATGAAAGACCTCAGTAAAAAATGTTTTACTTTCCGGAGATCATGCAAATTCAGTGTGCTAATTTTATTTCTGCTATCTAATTTCTTACGTTGAAACAGGTCCTGCATGTAATCAAGACTTTATTTGCATTTGCACAAATACAAATGTACAATATGATGTAAAATATGTAACTATTTAAATATATTAGGCGTACCTGGTCTGCAATACCTACACCAAGCGAAATATCTGGTTTATAAGGACTGAATAAAGAACATAGGAGTGGCTGGGCTTCGGCCAATGTCATTGAAGAGTTATGTAATTCGTAAAGTCCTAATAGCTTATCTGGAACAAATGGAAATATAAATATTTTCAAAAAATTAATATTTATTTTAGTTCCAAATTATCTCATGCAATTTGGTCAATAAGGAATAATACATTTCTCATGCACAAACCTATGTATAGACTGTAGCCAAGTAGGGAGCCAATATAAGCCCCAAACAACTGGGCAAAAAAGAATCCCGGAAGTTTAAGCCAACTTACTTCCCCAGCAATAGCTAAACCTAACGAGACTGCTGGATTTAAATGAGCACCTGTAAAGTAAAATAAATCATTCTATTTAATTAATTAATGCTTATTCAGTAGCTGCCGTAATTTGAAAGACAATGGAGGCTCGGTATCGTTGCTGCTCCAATTCATATGTATCTGCAGGATATATATAATATAACACATCCGCATTTAAATCTTATACCTGATATTCCACCGAAAACGAATACAGCTATCATAAGGCCAAATACTCCACCAAAAACAGCCATCATAAAAGGTTGGGGATTGGGTGATTCAAGGTTCATGATGTGAAATTGTGCTGAACATCCAAATGCATAAAACTGAAAGAAAAGAAACAGTTATTTTATTATTTAATTTAGATATCTCGAACACTTGAACATAATTGATTCACATTATGTTTGTAAATTTGTGTAGAGGGACAGAAATCTGGGGCCCGTCTCGCCTTCATTTATCAACTTTAGCAACTCATACCTACATCACATCACATGTCAAATTACAGGTGACTTGTCGAACAATTGGTTTTTTGGCAATGTTTGGATACTTATCATAATTGTTTTGGGTTTTAGATATTACAACACAAATCCACCCCCAGCTTATTCGACAAACACTTGAAAGCATTATCTGCATTAAAGTATTACTTGTATGATTTTTTTAAAACTCAATAATCCTAATCATTGCATTGTCATTAATACACATTATTACGCTTTTAGAGAAATGGTCCAAGTTGAAACAATATGAATTTGTTCAGCAAAAACCTATGCAAATGTGATTTGTAATACTTGTACTGTACTATATGAAAGGAAATGTCTAATTAGGTGCTGTAATTCCAATCTTTCTAACCCACTTTGACAGGGATCGATCTGTTGCGGTGGTAAGTACAGAACAGATAAAATACATACCTGCATGTGCTTAGGTATGCATGCACATTAAATTGTGTTTAATCTACGCATAGCTAAAATAATTTGGGTTTAATGAAAGGTTGCATCTAAACATTTTGCAATTGCAAGGCATGTATAAAAACTGGAAAACACAATAATTATTGTTTACGTTCAAACTATGTACATACACTAAATCTACTATATCTATTATTGTGGACAGAAAATATCCAAGATCAACATTTTTATTTTCTTTTTTAATCTCACTCAGTAATCCTGTTTATTTAGCCCAATGTGCATTCATGTCACTGCATAATATGGAGAAAAATTGTTAGTGAATAGTACACAGTTAAATAGCACAACGACAAGTGAGTGAAGTGAGGCATCAAGGAACATTTCTTGCACACAGTTACATATCTACATTTATAGTACCTAATTAGTACCTACGTACGAGAGTATACCAATGTATTTATGGGTTACTATTTTTCTTTCTTACTATTGCCAATCTCTAAATGTAGTTTCTGTTTGTTTTGTTTGTTTTTCAGTATTCTAAAAACCCATTAAAATCTCTTTCACTGAAAGGAAATACTAAATACATAGAAACTAGAATGGGTAGCTATACTTCAATAAGGCACTCAAACTTCAAAGAACTGTAGGAAGGTCGAAGGTAGATACGGAGTAAGCACTCTATTCTATTGTTCATCTCTGCATAGTTCTACGTAAATCTCGATTGATTTTAAAGAGGATCGACGACGGAAGTTCAAGTGGTTTGTGTAAGATCATATTGAAAATGTCTGGTCTATTTCATTTTATTCCTGCGCTATGTCTCAGTTATACTGACATCATAAAACAAACACCCACGTATTGTATATTTACATACTTATTATATTACTGAACATCTACCTACATATATGATATTTGTGAACAGAGGATGCTTCAGCGACAGGAAAGGATGCTTCAACAGAATGAATTCGTTGGTAACAAAGTAACAATTACATATCGTCCGGATGCGGGATACAGAATGCACAGGCTCCATAGACTTTCCCGCTGTTACTTACAACATAAAAGAATTTTCGACTTTTTCATCGGAAGATATATTTCTTTTTGGTAGCAGATTCCTACTTTATTTCAATGTTCACTGTATCTTTCGGTATATAAGATAGCTCTTGAACGGATTGGGATATTTAGGTCAAACTTTCAAAATGTGTTCTTGGGTATAATGGGGATGTATCACCGTTGAGAAATGAGATGATACACTGTACGATAGCGCTAACACTCACAATAAATAGTACTGACTGTATCACTAAACAATATACTATGACCTATGACTCTATAACCAAACACTACAATAATATAACATTACTTTCGTTTGTTTCAGGCTCCACTACTTTTCTACATCCACTTTGCAACAGGTTTAATATTTCTTTAGATACGTGCATCTTGTTTCATAAGCCAGCCCCTCGAATATAAATGGACATACTTTCAGTGAATTCCGTACTTCAAGACCTATATATGGCAAACGTCTATAATGTAACTGAAGTTACCTAGTTTAAAGTGAGCTCGTGAGTGTGAATGTGAATCAATGACTGCAGTACAGTAGCGTTTTCCGACTTCTATGCAAGAATTTTAGTTGTTATAAATGTATAAATAATTTTTATTTTGGCAATTTAATAAATATCGCATTACCCCTTCCATATAATTATCACTATACTTGTACTAGATCTATATATCGTGAAAATCTTAATAAAAGCTCAGTATCCTGTGCCATTGTGCATATTGACAAATGATATAAACTATTTTGAGGCAGAAACTATTATAAAAATAGAAAAAAGGTTTAAATACACGTCAGTCACGCACAACAGCACACAGACCCCTTTTCTGCATAATATTATGCTAAATACTTCAGTTTTGCACATTTTAATGATATTCTATACTATTCAGTAAGGGCACGGTTACAAAATCTTGTAAACCGTGGCATATCTGAATGAGTGCTCATTGTCTGCATTTATTCTATAAGGACATAATTCACTTTTTGCCACGAAGTTCTTTCTCGGCGAAACGGAAAGCTGTTGGAAAGCAATAAGTTTCTGCTATAAATGTACGCAATAGCCATCCTTTCATATAAACTTTAACTAGCAGAATCATAATCATAACGAACAGAATAATATTGTCGTAGCAAATAGAAATAGTTTAATAATGCCTTTCATTGGTGCCTGTTGACCTTAAATGACCTTAAATGCGATGATACGTAAATACATGTATGACATTAAGTAAATAGGTACAGATATATGGCCCATATTGCATATAATCCAATATGCTATCTGCTGTAAGATAGAAACCGTAATAGAAAAGAGAATAGCTACCACCATTGAAAAGTCCATGTAATTATTGACATTTTCATGTCGATTAGGAAAAAGAAGTCTCCATTTTCGATTCTCCATAGGTAAATATAATTATTACAGGTAAAAGTGCTAGTGGTTATGGTGGAATAGAATCAATTAAGGACAAAATTGAAATTAAATCGTTTAAATGCGTCGTACAAAAAAGTAACTATACGGAAAGGGTATGGTATGGTGAGAACCATTAGATTTAGGACTGATATTCAGAGACAAGCGAAAGCAATCCATAGTTCGTGCAGTCTTGCGTTATTTCTCAGCTCTCATTAGTTAGGCATGCGCATGGCGAAAAAAAGATTCTTGACGGATGAGCATTTTACAGATATAGTCTTCCGGAGTTATAGAATATTAGATTCAATATAGAATATTAGACATTAGAAATATTCAATAAGTTTTGAATGCAGAAAAGTTACTTTTAACTCTAACTAGGTACCTACATCTATGACATACTGATTCAAAATCTTCACAAATAAAATCTTATACTTTATAGTTATAATTTTATCCTGGCCTAATTATATGACATATAAAAAGTACTAATACATACAATTTTCACTAAAATGGAATTGAATAACTTCCCTATTTTTAGTACATGCCTACATATAAACGAATATCGAAAAAGTAAATGATAATTATAAGAACTATCCAGTCAATCCAGTGTGCACAATATTATTATTTATCCAGTAAAATCTAGTTCAAACTCCTCATTGCTGAATTGAAAAAGTCCAAAAAACGGGGAGGTCTATAAGAGAAAATCTATTGTTGATTAGCACGGAGTCCCGTCTTCAAAACTACTTTATTATTTACTTTAAAAAACTTTCTTATTAATTATTTACTGTAAATTACTTAGTTCTCAGTAATTATATCATCTTATGGATCATATTGAGCAGTAAAATGTAATATTTAATAGATCTGTTTCCTTTCTCCTTTTAATGGTACTTTTAATTCAAGCTTTCTACTAATGTACTCTTCCTTGAAATATGCATTTCCTGGATGGTTAATAAGAATTGAGAAAGTTCCCGTCTTATTTGGACCAGACAGGCCAATGCTGGCACTTCCGTTGCTTTGAACTTGTGTAGAGGATGTGAAAGTCAAAGAATTATGAGAATTACTTACACATAAAACAGCCGTTCCAAGAAATTCCGCAAGGGACTCAATGACGTATTCGTTTCGAATTCTAGCATTCGCTCTTGCCCATTTCCACAGTGGAGTAATTCCTCTACCGGTTGCCATTGCTCTCCCCGCACTAACTTCTCCGGCTCTAGATCTTATTGGATTATCAATTTACCATAAGTTTAAGAACGATATACAGTACTTATGCAAATTATCATTGATTTAATCGTGCCGTGCTGAATATAGCTATTATTAGTCGTAAGTATAAATTAAAAAGAATACCAACCTTTTAGGCAATACTCGGGTTTCCTGAATGGGAAAGAACTGGGGATAAATCCGGATCAAAGTGTCTCCAGTCAGTATACATACACTGACTATTAAACCAATCCATTATCTCTGCAATTGGTATGAAAATGATAAGAGAAGGATACAAACAGTGTAATGTCTTGTCTAAAACCAACAGATTGGAGCTTTCACACTTATTCATCATATTATACGCACTAGTATCTGTATATGTCAATGTATGCCAATTGCCAACTCCTAGGCCGCGTGCTCTTCCAGATTATACAATTGAATTAAAACAAGTCGCATGATAAATAAGTCGAGAGATATACTTTAATAAGGGTTCATATCCAACCTTCATATTACTCAATGTTGATTTACGAGCCCAATTTCACTCTTGTCAATAATTCCTAATACTTAGTACACTAATTAATGATTAGCAAATGTCACTCAAAAATAATATTTGTTTAAAAATGACATGTTATTTTGCTATGAAAAACTTTAATCTACTACTTATTAGCTGTCACGTTTCAACAACCATATACTGAATTGTATTAATGCGAACTAAGTAGTAGTGTCACATGTTTCGGTATATCTAAGTATATGCTTTGTCATTTTACATACAGATTAAGCACATGATTAACAATAGGTATTTACTATCTTCGAAAGATCCGTTAATGCAAGTCCCATCCCATGCAATCACAGAAGCCATTATTTACAGATACTTTATTTTTTATGCTGTGTATAGTCATACGATACAATTATGATTAAAGTTAACCGATTAAGCTAGAAATACTTAGAAAAAGAGCTTAGGGTCAATTCAAGGGAAATTCTATTTTTCTAAATTCAGGTTTCAAAACAAAGAATTAAATATGACAATTTTCTTATAATGGTATCTATAAATTATAAATACATCTATGTAGGGCGTATACCGACTGATCCATGGTCTGTAAGGTACAGTGGTTTAGCAAAATCGCAAGTCTGAACATGCAGGAAATGATTTTTTTGGAAATAACTTACTAACCAACTGTATATGAAGAAGTATATATACACTAAAAGCATTGTTAGGCTACCTTTAAACATATAAAATACATATTCACACATGTAAAATTGTAGGCGGGTAAGTGTCAGAATCACGTACATACACAAACATTAAGAGTTTATATAACTATCATTGATGAGGCTAGGAATTATGAATGATACCCACATGAAATGATCGAAGATACTTGAATCACACCCTCTTATCTGCCCATTACAATTAATAATACCAATGTCGACAATTCTTGATGGATAACAGGAACACTTGGTCTTTATCTGTATTTGAATGCTTGTAAGATAAGTCATATTTTGATAACAAAAATATTATGCATGTAACAAATAATTTACACATGTCGATTTGCATTTTTATAAATTTGATGACTACACGATACAAACTGATAAAACCATATGCATAGTATTCTTCTTTTCCTTCCACGTAGTTTGTGATTTACCAATGTGTACATACCTAATCTATTGATGAAATCCCAAGCATTGTAAAGGTCCAGTCTCGGTTTTCCTCAGCAATCTGCTCTAATTTCTATGTCCTTCGTATCCTCTTAAATTACCTTATGTATATATAGCGCTAATGCGCATAAAATATGTGAGCTGTCCCTCAGAAATGTTGTCTGCAAATAGTTGAAACGAACATTGATATCAAAATTACCTTCGTTAAAGGTCAGAGTAGAAACTGCTAATTGTCGAACCTCAATCTTTGACTGATCTTTTGTGCATTTTGTGTCCCTTTTGAATTCCAATATACTTTGTGTAATATGCTATGGCAGTGATACGCTTTTGAAAAATACTTCCTATGGACTGGGCAATTAAATAGTAAAAGCACTTGAATTACCATGTAAATATTGGGCGGAGTATCAACCATTTTTTATGTGCAAACAACAGTTGGATATTGGATAGAGTATTTTTATTAGATGTTTTCCTAACATGAACTGACCTACCTCGCTTGTACTAAAGGTCTGACCATTAAATTATGCATGTAATTAATGATACTTACATAACTTGTGGCAGAAATGACCATTATATTATTGTACATATATTTAATCAAACTTGGTAGATTTACAGAGGTCACATGAAAAGAATGTGATTTAAAAGCAATTATGTACTATAGATTTCAGTTTGCCAGCAGACACCAGTCCCAGAGTGGAAAACTCTACTAAAAGAGTAGGTACTGAAGACCTACACTAATACTTATAATACTTACATATAAGATAAAAATTGAAACTGAACAGTTGTAGGTGACACTTTTATTTAATAAGTACATGCATGCATGCACAATGTACGTGTTCCACAAGATTACTCATACTCATAGTCAAGGGTTATTTACCTATATAAATTCCAATCCCTGCGAGATAGAGAGAGTTCCTAGACAAAAATGTACTATATTATAATAATTCCTTTTTTCACACTATCAGAAATTGTGAGGCAGAAAAATGTTGGTAATTACCCCTCCTCACTTCTCATAGAAAAAGTTCAAGTTCGAGTGTTACCTTATCAAACTGTTTCCAGAATTTAATCAAAATGACTAAGCTATTCACTATACCGGTAGAATGCAGTTTGCATGACCATTACATATATAATGAATAATGGCTGAAGATGATTTAACTGAGC
>JABASI010007213.1:0-10009 GCA_019776505.1 Tomocerus nigrus | reverse complement strand
GATAGAGCAGGTTATGAAGAGGTAAATATAAGCGTGTAATATGAATGTACTGTAATCGTAATGCAGGCAGTTTAGGTGTACCTACTACTCTTCTTCATATATTTACATGTATACATAGAAAAGTTTAGATTTTAAAGGTATGTTGGCAGAAAAATAATCTGCTAAAGGCTAGAAATAAATATAAACTTGATTACTTAATTAAAGCGAAAGTATAAGAATACTATAGATGATTTAAATGTAAATTCTCAGTGCAAGGGAATTATGATTTAGCTGACAAAGACGTTATGACGTGGTAATTATAGTGTAGCAGAGGAAAACAAGGACAAAGATCATTTAGGATTTTAAACGGGTGGACGTAAACGTAATATGACTTGACTGTGATACATGAGACATGAAAAACACTGGACTACTTAACATAGTCGTAATAGATTGTGATTTATTTTCCTTGGTTCTCCCATTGAGTTCATTGAAAAGCAGACTGTGTGTGTATAATGTGTGGTAAGTATGAAAGTAATAGTGGGAGAGACAAGACAAAACAGCTTTTGGGAACAAAGTGCGTCAAGTCAAGTAAAGTCAGGCCGTTTTCATTTTATTGCCTACTGTCGTGTCGACTCTCTGTCGCCCGCATCTATTTATTTAACAACAATGAAGTTATAGACTTGGTAATTGGAATTAAAGGAGGTAGTAAAACTAAAAATAATGTATAGTGACTACATGGTACTTATTGCAAACAGTTTCAGTTCAGTTTTGTCAGCACTATTATCCTACGGGCCACCATCCACTCACTGCTCTGCAATCTAAGCATTTTCAATTCCAACTTTCGTTGTAATACGAGCCAGGCAGGCTCGGCAGGCATAGGCAGAGAGTGTAGATGCAAGCAAGTGCAGAAATGGTTGGAGTTAAGCTGACTGAGTGAGTACTGGACGGAATACAAAGTAAATATTACTGTCATCATAATAATGATAACGATAATGGTGGGAGCAGTAAGTAATAACATTAAAACAAAAGTAAACTCAGCTGCCTTTTGGCTTGGCTCATCTTTTTGCCGACTGTTCGTAGTGTAAAGATGTTTTCAAGAAGTGTCAAGTTAAGAAGGGAAAGTGCGATTAGAGAACACTTGGAAACACCATTACCGACTTGAGCGCCTAGTTATAACAGTCATAAGCTAATCTCAGAACACAACCACTCTATAACTGCATCCCCCATGCACACGGAAATATTATAGCTACACCTTGTGTATTCTATAACTAAGCTGGGGATTTTCTGCACAATTTATACATATACTAGCTATACCTTGTGCTAGCTAACGTTATATTATATCCTTAATGATATTACAAGCATATAGATAATATGGTAATTTTTGGTGAATGCTCTTTTAGCTTCTTGCCTTTAAAATGGAATAGGAAAGTCCAAAAACGTGTCATGTCAGCACAACTATAGGCAAACACGATCATTTTGCATTACACATCTGTAGTATTAAGTTGAGCATTATGGAGATGTAATATGATAATAGTAATCTCTTGGTTAATGTTTCAACGCTTGAATTCTTGACGTATGTAAAACTAATTCTAATACAAACTTCTCTGTAGACATACATGGAAAATTGCAGAATGCTGATTGGTGTTTTCCTTGACTAATATTAATCCCCCTTCTCTCTCTCTCTAAGGAATTACACATTATTATTGTTCTGGCTGTAGAGATATGCAAATAATTTCTCTCATCTCTTCTATTACATGTACATATCTATATAAACTCATCTGTGTATTGTCATTCTCTATATATATAATATTTAAACTTCAATTTGATTTAATCATTCTTTAGTGTTGTTTTGTTTCAGTGGAGATAAAACATATTCCCTTTGATAAACTCCATACATAATGACTGTTTAACTCTATCGCACCATCTCATCACACATAAATGTGCTACTCGTAGAAAAAATATTATAATGTGGGCATAACGATGTATTCTAAAGAGATTAAACTGTGGGGATCAACGTACATATACGTGACATGGTTTATTAGCAGCTGTAATAAATAGCTTCAGCTTATCTTTCTCATTGTTACCGTATTATCTGAAGATTGCATTGTAATTTGTGGAGGAAAAATCAGATAGGCACTGAATGTATATAGTGAGATGTGATTTCAGATTTGACATGCAAATGAGGATTATGATCATTGTCATCTCATCCCCATTTGTTATAGAAGCTGTCTAAAATGGTGATGGTGATGTGATTTGATTCCGTGTTGGTTGGGGACCTGACATTGACAAGACTACTAATAAGCCAAGCCTTGTGTGATGGGTTTTCTTAGTGGGAATTACTATACTTTCTTATATTATGTCAGATAGCTGTTGTAGTAATGAAACTCTGTATATTGAAAAGGAAAAAAGAAAGAAAGCAACTCACTCAACACCAAGATACACTTTAGACAGTTCTTCTTTGGATGAGCTACTACAGACGAATAGATATAATGTATAGCGTCTTGTTTAATAATCCATGTGAAATGTATAGTCGAATGAGGATGATGATAAACTGGCGAGGATTCTAATGTAAGCAAAGCTTGGGGGGAATTGAATTGTTAGCAATGCACATAATTGCGGATGAAAGGCTGGAGGCAAGATGTGAGGAGTCTTGATTAAATGCAATGCAGTATAAACTCATCAGATTCTCTATTTATTTGACGGGAGGCTAATAAGCTCTTTCTTTATAATCTTATCCCTTTTATCCTAATGCATAACGAATAAGAAATGCAATTCAATCTCAGCCCTTTGCTAATAAAGTTAAAGCCATGCAAATCAACAAAGCTTTAGCACTTTTATCCTTATGTTTAGCTACCGCTCCATAAAAGGCAATCGTTCTATTGTCAGCTAATTAATGAATGATCTTGATGCACAATACCCTAGACAGTAGTCTCTTTATAAAAAGATGAATCTCGTGCATATTGTGATGGAACCGATACCTACATATACAAATAATATATGTTTAAAAAGTATATAAAATATATAGGTAGGTATTGAAAACTTACATACCTATACAATTCATAAGTAGTCACTCATTTAAACGTTTAAAGAGAACCCTATACTATCAATGTCCATGAAGAGAACGAAAAATCTACAGAATTAATAATCATGAAATTAATTCGTATTAAAAAAAAACTCTAGTGGCATTATAATTAAAATGTCAATGACGGTTTCAGTTAAATTTTTGGCAACAAAATTTTTTAAGTGTGTATGTCAATCTATCTAAGTCAATAATCTATTTCAATAATTTTAATATAAACAAAAGGATCCATTCTTTTTGTGGAGCCTATATAATAAGGTAATATTTATTTCGAAAGCCTTGATGGATAAATCAGACAAGTAAGTAGTTATTATAGCTATTCAATCAAATAAATAACATGAAAATCCATTTGGAAGGAAAAGGTTTGAGTGAGGAAGAAGAAAGATATCTCTGAGATGACTATAGTATTAAGAGCTCATCCTTTCTATATAGCTCCTACGTATGTACTTTAAGTGATTTGGAAGATGGGAGACGTAGGATTGTTGGTAGAGCCGGTGAGGTAAATTCTTAGGAAATGGAGCCAATCCTCGGAATAAAAGTGCTAGTGAATTTGAATGTGACATGACAGGGCAGAGACAAGACAAGGGAAGGGAACAGAAAAGTACAAGAAGGCAATCGAGTCGGGCTCTTCATCTTTTTCATGTTGACTGCTCTGGTACTTGTTGTCCATGTGCATTGTGTAGTTTCGTTGTGATGTGATGTGACGGAGTTTTAGGTTGAGTGCTCCATTCTACTACATCTATGTACATAACTAATGCGAGAGTAGGTTTCTGGCTGATGTGTGTGTGATGCGTTGGCTGACTGACTGACTGGATGGACGGATTGTTGTGAGAAGAACAGAGAACATGTACAAGTTCTCGCTGTGCATAACTTTCGTTGTCGACTACAATTGAATTGGATTTGTTATGTTTTGTTGTGTGTTTTGTGTGTAGTGTACAAAAATGATGATAATAATGCTTTGCAGGGTTTCCAACTGGTTTGGCTTGAGTTGAGTTTTGATTTGAGTTTGTTTGTATCTCTAAGTATGTACGTATGTGTACATCCAAAAAGGCTTAGTTTACTTTTCCATTGTAGTCTGAGATGGTTAGTGATGGTGCTTCTTGTATGTACGTAATAATCGAGCCCATCCCTTGTGTTGTTCGCATGTCTACACATATCACAACCAATTCATCCATACCTTATCACTTTAACTTATATGCTATTTATTTAGCTAGCTACAATTCTACTGAGACATCCGAACTTTGATAAGGAGACTACTTTTTTTACTTCACATTTAAGTAGGTACTTTGCTCAGAAATTGTAAATGTGCTTTTATGTCCTTCTTCTCCGGCACTTGTACTTGTCTGGACTTGAGTGTTGCTTAGCTGTCACCCTGACATGGACCCAGCCGTTGTAGCATTTATTCTCCATTTACATAGCGAGAGCTAAGTATAATAGGAAACAATATGCTAATATAAACTTTGTCCTGTATAGAAATATAAACTCTTGTTTTGATTTAAGAATTAAGGTATATAGGGAACAACAGGAGCTAACTCTTTATGATTCTCCTACGCCATATAAACAAGAAAGTTTTTTTATCTTCTGTGTGTCTGTTAGGTAATATTATATTATGTAGGTGCAAGGAGCTCAGGCCAAAAAAGCTACTACATATAATACGTACACTTAATACATATAGCATCTTTGCTCATGAGTGTTAACTGTTTATGCTAAGTGGATTTAGATAGCCGTCCATGCTCTGTAATATTCGATTGTTTTTCAGCTCCTTTTTTACAATGTTGTTCTGGCCTTATATGTAGCAAATCTCTGTCATCTTCTTTTTTATTCCTGTCCATTTAGTTTAGTTTTATTATCTTGTAGCTACAAAAGTAGAAATTAATACTCGACTCAATTTGTAGGTAGGCAGTTCTTTTTATTAACAAAATACATTACTTGAAAGATGAGACGAAACTGGTGGTCAGATGCACTTACAGAAGGAAGATACATTGCTACTGATATATCTGGAGACTAGAAGTCTCACTTTTACAGTGTATTAAAATTCCATTTGAATAGAAGAAACATAAACGGATGTGTATATGGTTAGTGTGTTTATATAGATATCCATCTTTAGATAAAGGAACGCTAAAGCTAGCTTTAACAAATTGTGAGGCATACTTACATAAAATAATTAATTAATTTTTGTTCGTGCGTGCGCTAAATAGAAAAAAAGAAGTTTTGTACAATGGTAGCCATGCTCTAAGTAACATCTCCTATGGAATAGTAAGTAGCTCTTGTGGTAGTGCTTTACTGTGGGTTATATATTAGAGAAATAATTCTTAGTGACAGAGGCACAGCTTGCATTTAATATTTTACTAGTTAATGCAGATAGGTTACAATTAGCTAGCTAGTTAACTAAGTGAGCTGGAAGGAAAACCTCATGTTAATAGATATGATAATCTAATGTGTTATTGTATTCAAATTTTATTGCTTTATTTACAAAAGTGTAGGGGATGGGATAGCGTGTGCAAATAATACTCAATCCCAATCACACGAATAAAAGAGCTATAGAAAAATAGTTATTATGAATTAGAGAAAACATTGCTGTGCTTTTCTCGTTAATGTCAAATAGACAATTTGGGGATAGAAAAAAAACGCTGTGAATTAATATTCAACTGGAAATAAATATACATGACTGGTTTCGTTGAAATTTGCATGCAAAACCTAAATGTACTCTAAAGCTATCAGTTAGGAAAGGTGAAGGCAAGCAGTTAGTTTGTGAAGAAAGAATCAACTTATTATTATTGTGTAAATTCCTGGGCATAAAAGTGGTATCTATGCATGGTGTGGTGAGGGATTGAATTGAGTACCTGTGTAAAGGAAGGTAACTTAACGCTACATCATTCATATCTGAATAAAAACAAGGCACGTACATTATAGCTTGAGATGAAGATAAAGTATGAAAGTTAAGGATAAGGATTTCTTTGAGAAGTCAGCTAATAAAAACCAAAGATTGATAAATTACAAAAATTACACATGTATACCTACTGCTTATCGCAAACTGCCATTGTAAATTAGAGAAATGATGTATGCACTCACTCGGAGGCTACTGACTACAAAGAAATGTACAAGTCAGGCTAGCAACAAAAATTTGTTCGACTAACTACAGTAAAAAGTAGGTAAATGGAAGCTAGAAAAGAAAAGAGAGCGAAACGAGGCAGCCCACTATACCTAATTGTGTTTATCTCGTTAAAATATTCTGCTGAAATGTAATTTAGTTGTTGCTTTTCCCTCCTACTTCCTTCTTAATGAGCTCCTAGTTTTCTTTCATATCTAATGCACTTTGTTGTATATTTAAAAAAAGGATATTATTACAACGCTGACTCTTCTCTTTGTCTTTTCAAAGCAGGCAGTTGCACGGAGTAATAATGGAGGCAAACTGAATCTAGTTAGTTGGTGAGGAATTTAATCTCGACTTTAAACAAGAGGCAAAGAGCATGTAATTTTCTAATGCAATAATTATAAGCCCCACCTCATCATCCTTCCAAAGAAACTACTTGGAAAGTCATAAGTAAAATAATAGTAAAATAGTGATAGGTATTGTGTCTTGAACTAGTGTTAACGTTTCTTTGATGATAGTTCTTGCCATGGCTTGTTGGCAAAGATCACTGTTTGGGAAAAGAGTGGCAAAACATCTATTTTTCCAACATTAGCCTGTAAAACATGACACACGGGCACCTTTCCATCCCATCACATCAACTCTGCAACATTTCTATCTCTATATCATTCTGTAAAAACATATATCTTATAGTGTGACTACGTATGTTAATTTTGTGGTTAAGATAAATAGAGGGATAAAGCTAAGATTTCTTCAGTAGTGCTATAATACATATTATTACATAAGATTCCCTACTTAGTCCTTTTCGTCTTGGGTTTTCTAAGGAATAATAAATGTTGAGTGCTATGGATATGTGTATCGCTAAATAATATTATGTAGCTGAGAATATGTTTTAAGGTTGAACTTGGTTGGTGGTGTTGTGTGGTGTGGTAGGTTGAGATGTTCTTCGAGAGTGTCTTCACAGAAGTAACTAATGTTTAAATTCATCCTATCTAACTATCTCGTTTCGTAAGTGTAACTAGCTATGTATACGATGCAGACAGATAGTTAAAATGTTGAATGTTAAGTTAAGTGAAGCTAGAGGCCAACCTACGCATCACCGCCGCCGCTTCCATTGCCACCATCATCATCTCATTCTCAAGTTGTTCATCATCATCATCATCATCATCACACTGAAGCGTAGCATAGCTCACTTGCTCCTATTTCCCCACTACTACTACTTCCACTTTGGCAATCTTCCTTACATAAATATAGCTGTCCTGATCTCGAGCTAGGCATTATTGAACATTAGTCAAGAGACAAGGAAAGATTAGTCTAAAGAAGATATACATATCCGCTGTTAAGTGACTGAGCGAGTCGCACAAGTTACATCCACACATTTCTCACATAGCTAAACCATAGCAAATGCAAAGCAGAAACAGCAAAGGACTCTTTGGTTAGCTAGTTGTGTTATCTTAGCTAAAACATAAGCTATTGCTCTTCTGATGTGGCCAAATGAGTCTAACCACAACAAAACCTGCTCTCCTCTACAGTCTCACTGCCCTTCTTCTTCTTCTTATTACACTTGCAAGAAATAATCTTGTTACATAGATCTAAATATTCCTATTTCTATCCTCCCTATATATCTCATTTTGTTGCAGATGTTAGGCGATACAAGACCAGGATGCAATAATGCAACTGTGAATATCAACTAACGTCTCATTCTTTTTTTCCTTTGGTTTCATATTGGTCTTGGTTCGTTTCCATTCAGAATTTGATTCGAAATACCTCATGTCTATGTCCTGTCTGTGTATAAATTGTGTTTTAGTTAGTTGGAGAGATATTTTAAAGTAGGAGCTGTAGATATTGTGTATGTTAATGTAAAGAGAGGAGTTTGCGTAAATGTAAGTACTGTGCGTGGATATGAATAATATGTTTTACATTAATTCACGTTGACAGGTTACTTTAAAGCAATGGAGAGAATGTGTAGCGCGAGGAAATGTCATGTTTTTATTTGTTCCACTTGTTTTTGCTCCAACTTTGTTAAAAACTTACATCCCTCACATCCGTGTAGTTAGGAATGGTTATAAACATTGCCAAAATGTAGTTTCACTTAATTTAATGTGTAATGTGTTGTTGAGGAGTGGAGCGACGTTCGAGAGGATAGTAGGCTGAATATTCAATAAGACAAAGTGTCTATTATACTTTTGTGTGCATGTGAAATGGCAGAGTTGAGTATAGAGTGAGTGATTGAATCCAAAGTCCAAAAGAAGCTTTTTTACAAATATTATATGGTTGACTCTGGGTTGCGTAATCGTTTTAAGGAGTTTGATGGTGAGCTTTAATTCTGATGTTGGGTAGAATGAAAGAATTTGAAGAGAATGGATAGAGGAGTGAGGGATGTCATATCATACCGTATAAGTAAGCCTACAAGGAGCTTAGTTGGTTAAAAAGAATTCATTGTTTGACATGAGGAGCTCATGACTTTTAATAAAAGGTTTTCATGAGCATTTAGCTTGGCACACTGTGTTCAGGATGAGTTCTGAAGGGATTATTATGAAAGATGATGAGAAGAGGCTAAACTGAAGTCAGGATAAGGCAGAGTAAAGAAAAGTGATGTTAAGCCATGGAAGGGATGGAGGCCAGCCCACACCAACCCTTGTGATAGCATCTTCTCAGGTGATATGCTTTGCATTGCAATTAGCCTCGCATAAATTTCCATTAGAAGATGGCCTGCCTGATATTATACATTACAGATGATATAGATGGGAAGAAGTTCTTCGGATAATAAGTCTATGCATATTAGTGCATGGCTCCTAGGAGAATACTGTGCGGAGGTATAATAACTGGTTCTCCCTCACAGACTTTTTCCACTTGCCCAGTTATTCATTTACTATAAGGACCTGTTATTATTCATACTAAAGACTGGGGAGAGAGAATCCTGAAAAAGCTATACTTAATATTAAGAGTATAATATATTCTGGGAATAATGTTGCCTTAAAGAGATTTTACCTACTGCAGATATAAGGAGGAATTGAAGATGTTCATGTTTATGTCATGTATGTACGAAACAATAGATTAGTAAACATCCCATCGGTTTACAACTTTTATTTATGTTTTCTTCCTTCGGCTCACACTGATCAAAACAATCAGCTCCCTCCTTCCACGTGTCTTTTCCGTCAGACCCTGCACACTCATTTTCTTCTAATAAAAAGGCGTCGATTCCTTTTTACCCACTTCAGACAATGTTTAATATTCTTTTATACTCCTACGTGCTACATTAGTGACAATTTTCTACTGTGTTTTTTTTTTAAATTTATTTATATGAATAACAGTCAATAGCTGTAAAGTATGATTCTTCTTGATGATCTGTAACAGTTAACTGTGCTCATCAAACATTTTATTTATGAGTATAATTTCCTTGTGCTTAAGTATAGGGCTATTATGCAAGAGAAGGTTATAATTTATGGATTTGTAGTTTCTCATGTCCTAAATCCTAATCAGTAAGTCTACAAACATTAATTATTCTGCTGATTCCAGGAATGAATGCCGATAGCACTTCAGCAATCTGTAAAGTTCAAGTGGTCATTAGGTTACCTTGATTAGATGAGATGGCAATTTGGCTTTCAACTTTACAACCGTCATACATACTTGTATCTCTCTCTAATTCTATTTAATACAGTGTCAACACTTGAGTAAACACTTTGCATTAATACTTGTAGATTTTAAAAGTGAAGTCGTGTTATTTCAGTAATAATTTTATTAGTGTAGTAAACACAGCAAAACCTAAGCATCCTTTTGTCCGTTACACTATAAATATATATGTATAATATGACACTGTATTTAGTTTAAGCACATTCAAACTGCATTTTTCTTGTATT
>JABASI010007212.1:0-10009 GCA_019776505.1 Tomocerus nigrus | reverse complement strand
TTTCTCATTGCATCTCCTGAAGAAATTGAATCTTTCGTTGAAAATGTATGTATCCGTTAATCAAAAATTAAAGACGTCGTAGTTTTCTTTGACAATGTCATTCGTTGGAACAGGTTTTTGTTGTAATGTTGTCGCGGAAACGTTCTGCAGTACTGTACTGTATATAGTACATGATGAAATCATCAACTACAGATAATCTTTTCTAGTTACCTATAATGACTATTGTAAATGATGAGTGTATACTTCACAGTGAAATTCGAACGAAAAATCCCGCAAAGCTGGGCAGCAGCTCTTTACTTGCAGGACATTGAGCTGAAACCAATTTGGGAGATTGAAGGACCAAGTCGATTCGAATTGGCTATCTACTATTACTATCATCACAATTATTCCCAGGAATCCGTGAAGAAATCCACCCGTTCTCTGATGCCTAGTTACACGGAGCTCCGTGCCTACCCTGAAGTTTCCAATATCATTGACAGCAAAGCCTTCCACAAAAAGATTGTTCCTCCTGAATTGCTTTTAAGTGCACATCCAGGGTCTGACGCAACAATGATGCAGAATCAAAGGTATCCTTAATTCGTTGGATTGCATTGTTGCATTTGGTGTGACATCATTTCTTGACTTCAATTAGAATGTTTGTGCTAGGGTTTTAAAATTTTCCACTCATAACACAGACATTAATTCTCCATCTAGTATAACATAAAGATTGGCAGTAGTGGGCAGTAGTAGTGTTTGGGGGTCTGGCCCCTTTTTTCTGTGCCAATCTTCTATGCCAGTGTCTTTAAAACACGGAAAAAAGTATAGGTGGGTGGCAATGTTGAACCTGTTTGTGACGGGCGAACGTATATGAGATAACATTGCAAATTGTTTCAGCAGGGAAATGGCGAAGGATGAAATGGAGTCTGAAGAGGAAAGTTCGGATTCAGATTCCGCGTCGGACTGGGAAACCCTTTCGGACGATGAGTCTTCCTCTGAAGGTGAATCCGTGTCCGACACCGCCACTGTGTCTGACTGGGACACATTTTCGGACACTGAAACCTGTTCAGACTCCGACGAACCCAAAGTCGACGTTGGGGAATCAGATTCAGACTACATGCAGGGATATGCTGTCACTTATGCCGACCTCCGCCTATCAACAGTCTCCACTGGGAAAACAGAAAAATTCGAGACTGTGCCGGCCACTGACTCAGACGCACACATGATTTGCTTGGGAGACGTGGACTTGAGGGATGAAATGAGAGCGAGAGAAGAGAGATTGTCTCAAACGTCGCCACATCCTGGCTGCGTGGAGGTTGGTGGAGACGGGAAAAAGGAGACAATGGCGCAACTCAAATACGCCCCGAGTGAGAGGGACCTGGCAGCTTTGGATTTGGTTTTGTTGGACCACGACTACTGCCAGTCTTACACGTATAGCTTCAAAAATTCTAAATTGAAAACAACTGCAGACACAGGCATCCCTGGTGGGTTTCGAAAGGTCCCGAAAAAGTGTTTTCAAAATGTTAAGCAACAGGTGACCCAAAACAATACTTCTTTGCAGAGCACAGAAGGGAAAAGGTATCGTAAAAGAGCTCATAGGACCTCCCAAACTACAACGCCAGATAAAACTGATTTGTGAAATTCAAATTGTTAAACAATTTTTATCAAAATTATTCCCTGCAACGATTCACTTGATTGGAATGGCTTCACAAATACAAAGAACTCTAAGTTGTTAATGTTTCTAAGGTTGACTTCCAAAGTAGACAGAGTATCGAGTGTGCCGTAAATGCCGCCTGCCGTAAATTGCCGTAAATGCAGTAAATGCCGCACGATTTTTAATTGCGGCATGCCGCAAATGCCGTAAACTCCTAGCATGCTGTTTACTTATGTACTAAAAATGGTGTCGTTGGTTAATTTGCGGCATTTACGGCATGCGGCATTTACTGCATTTACGGCAGGCGGCATCAAAAAATAATTTACGGCGTGCCGACTTTATACTCTGAAAGTAGACGTCTTTGTGTCATTATTTGCAAGCTGAAGTTCTTTTGCCTGAAGTCATTTGAGGTAGGTCACATGTTGTCCTCATGACTATGACCTCGAAATGTTAATTTTGTGTTATTTTTCTAATGACTAGATTGGAAAAAAGCCTTTCAATCTGTCAGTACTGTCAGTGTCAGTAGTAATGTGAAAATAACCTCCAAATCCGAAATCACTGTATCCTTGAAACCACGCCACGCAGCCGAATTGAATGAAATCGTTTGTGAAGGCGGAAGTATATTGTATCTCAGGCTGTTTTTCGATTCACAAAAACAGTTCTGAAATCAGTGAAATCGCATTTTTATAAGAGTTTTTTTTTGTACAAAATTTTGCTGACCACGTAAATTAATGGTAACTGGGAGATAACCATCTTAACTATTGTTTCCCCTGCGTGTGTCAAAGGTCAAAACCTTTTTGTGTGAGAACAACTCATGTGGGATTCTAAAGCTAAATTATGTCAATCTTCGACTTACAATTTTGAATGCCCTTTGGAGTAAAACTCGTCTGATTACCGTATCCCCTGTTTTATTTTGCCCGGGAAACTATCCTTTTCTGTTGGAAAAAACCACAAATGATAGCTAATAGTATTGATCCTTAGGTTTAAAGATGAAGTGATTTCGAATTTGGAGGCTGCTTTCACTTTACTGCTCACACAGGTTGCAATGACTTTGAAACTTCATTGTCTGTACTACTCCCGCGCCTAGAAAAGCGGTGCAGAATTAATTTTTAGCAATGTCCCACAATCAAAATTGTCAAGTACCTAGGTACTCTACACCATAATACAATATACATATTTTTGTATTAATATTTTATGAAAACAGTCAAATCATTAGCTATTAGTAAATTAGAATAAACTGACTAAAGCTATTTATTAGTATTATTAGTACTAGGTAGTAATACATTGTTGTAAACGGCGTAGGTATTTGAAGCCAATAATATTATTTATTTATTTTCGTTCTTCGAGTGATTCTCGCTTTTACCTGCACATCTTAATTTAATATACACATGGTTTTGTAGACTACCTATATATTTTTATCTTAATAGTGAATTACAATATTTTTACGTGTTTAGTCGTAGTCTAAAGTCGAAACTAAATAATGCAAGTTTAGTATGTATCATGTGAATGTGTTTTAAAAAACAAATAATAAAAAGGGTCATTACGATTATGTAGTACACTGCCATGAGAATAATGGGTTGGATGGGCTTAGGAAAATGGTAAATTGCAGAACGTTCAGTCATTGTGTCAAGGTGTCTCGGAATATTTAGACACGGTATTTCATCGAATGTGTCAACCGATCATGACCTGAACTTCCTCCCTTGCCCCAATTTCCGGAGTGTGTGAAGGGGGGGAGTGGAAACAGAATGAGATTCCAACATCTGGAGCAAAACTACACTCCCTCAGTCCCTACCATCCTCTTCCAAATTCGTATGGGGAAGGTGGCATTGGCAAAGCGAGACTCCATTAGCTTTGTAGTGATATTTTACCCAAACAAAACGAAATTGGATCTCTAGGTTAAGATTTTTTAACATCAGGACATCCGATGAAATATTGCGGAGTCATTCGTGTCTAATGGTAAGTATTCCGAGATACAGGTCGTCCTCAGGCCAACCAATTATTTTTATGAATCCAGCCATAAAAATCAATTGGATTACACAAAACACTAATGCTAAGTGCACCACCTGTTTACAGCTTAGTCACTTATTCATTTGCACAGATATGATCCTCTTAAGAGGTCATTGTGATATCAGGATACCTAGGTAAATACTTCTACTAACACAAATTTTACAGCCATCGCATAATATTGATGTCTTGATGTCAGGGCCATGTCAAAAATTAGTTATGTTGCATAGAGGGAAGGCAGAGTTTCAGATTTCCTCTAGGTTTACTTAGATTTAATTCATTACTAGGTGAAAAGATGTGCTATGCCTCAAAATAATATGTGCCATGTACCGGGCGGCGAGGCCAACGTTCAATTATAAATACATACATGTCCTAGAATTTTAATAGTGCCTAGTGCCTACCTATCAATCAACAAGCGTCAACTAAAGGCGCTATTGCTATTAGGCTGAATACAACAGACCAGAATAATGCCTTGACAACTACACTTACCTACTTACCTTGATATCAATCAAGTAGTATGTACTTATTTAAATTTATCTATGTAGCGTGCTAGTTGCTGCTAAGCAAAGCTGCTAAGATACGATTTATTTTCATAATCTCCACACAGATGCATCTTGCTGTCTTTGCAATACAAAGCACTATATGTACTGTTCACTATGAGACACCTGTGAACGTGTGAACATAGACACGATATAAGATTTTTGTGATAAAAAATTAATATCTCTTAAAATAAAGAGAGTCCGGTTGCTTGCGGGTTATAGGACCCCAAAAAATGTTTTCCAAGTTTCTTCACAATTGTATCAAAATGTCAGAATAGTTATTGCAGATCTGGGCGTTTCAAGCGATTTAGAGTCGATTTGGGGGTGGTCATTTTTTTGGGTGGGGAAGATTTCCCCCACTAAATTATATTACACCTGCTTCAGGTACGGAAACTTACGGCACATCGAATGAGATGACTGTCACACCTCTGAAGATGAGTCCCAGCGGAGAAAAGTCTGTCACAGTCACAAGTCACAACAACAGAGATTGTTGCTACACCTCCCCCACCCAAGAAAATGACCACCCCCAAATCAACCCCAAATTGTCTGAAACGCCCAGAACGGCAATATTAATTTTTGATTATGATTACTCCATATTTTTATTTTTTACTGTTCCAAGCCGTTCGTTTACCCTAGAACAGCTATGTGAGTCCGGATCCGGACTTTTCAAATTTGGCGTCATGTATTTCTGAAACCTCTGGTGTTATTTTTATTTGAAGTTATTTGGATGGTCGTAAGGTCAATGAAAATTGACAATGTGACGAAAAGTCTACAGTTTATGCCTTAAAAGGATTAACTGAGTCCGTTTGAAGGCTAATATGGCTTGGTAATCGTATAGTCCGTATGCGGAGTGCGAACTCAGCCATACTTTGGTCTATATTCTATAACATCTCATCTAATTAGCCACCCTTTCAACATTAAACGTGACTCTATCATCCAATCAGTGTTCCCAAATCAATAGTCCGGAGTCCGGATACGGACTCACTTGGCCTTTAACGCAAAATCGAGTTGGCGGGGCTAGGGTTAAATAAATATCTTGTTGTGGGTGAGCAAGAAAAAGAGTAGGCCCCGGTCAAAAGTCGATCAAGGGCGAAAGACCAAGGGCGCGCCCAGGTAATGGGCGGGAAGTTTGCGCCCTAGCGCTGTGACAAAAAAACTTCGTTTTGGGACATTGTAAGAAATAACATTTAAACTACTCTTATCACTTGAGACAATTTGAAGAAACACTTGGGGGTTATGAGAAATCTAAAGTAAACTACTACAATGGGACAGTGTGAGAAGCATCATTTTAATACTCTGTTACTTGTGGCACTGAGAAATTAGTGAGAAACATCATTTTAAACACTTTGTCACTTGGGGCTCTTTGAGAACTCCCTTTTCAACTATAGACTATAGTAGAAGGCTTTTGCTTTATTTTTCCTTGCTCTGCAATTTTTTTTGCTACTGGTAATAATATTTCACGAGATACCCATAGTTCATTTCGCAACTGATGCCCTCAAAAACACTTACAGGGCACCTAATCCAAGACAAAATTTGATTGATTGATAGAATAATTTAAATGGTGTTTCTCACTCCTCATATAGCTCTATGTAATAGTGTAGTTTAATTTGGGCTCCCGCAATCCCCAGATAGATAGAATTTGGGTGTCAAGCACACCCCACGTTATGTCACAAGCGATAAAAATAGTCTAATATGAACTTTTCACATTGCCCCAAAAGAGAAAAATTCAAAATTTTGAAAATAGTTCTTAAGGGCATAAAACGTCAGTGTATATTCGGTGTTATCTCGTTAGGCGCTGGCAGCGCCTGGCAGCGCGCTGCTACTCCCAATGTCTTGCTTTTGGGGTTCTGTGGCGCCAAGTTTTTGCTTTTGGTGACCTGTGGCGCCAAGTTCCAGCTTTTTGGGTTCTGAGGCGCCAAGTTCCCGTTTCCATAGCGCCAACTTCCTATACATAGGCACAAACAGGTAGAAAGGTGAGTATCAGCAGTTGTGCAATTTGTGTAGTCGATATCATATCAACTAGCTAGATGGTCTAGTCTAGAGTCTAGAGTGTAGATCTATAGGTCATAAATAAGTCATCATAATCATGTTTTAGTTGTAAAAAAGCACAAGTTTTCGTGGAAAACTAATCAGACGTTGAACGTGATCCTGGTGCTGCGCTGGTTTCGTCTTGTCTGCTGTAGTGAAGTTGGCAGTGGTTGGACAGGTCAATATTTTGCCAGCTTCTACGTTCAACTTTATATATCGGTGCCTGATCACCTTTTGCCTATACTGGCAAAGCAAGAGTCAAGTAGTCAAGTCAAACATAAAAACCAAATCAAAAACTGACGGACTTGACTGCATCATTCATCTATCTATGATCAAAGTTCAATTGTCAATGCTCAATATTAATTCGTCATTTATCACAGTAAGTTGTTCATCACTCAATATGAATTCATTAGACATCCGTAATCTCTAAATTATAAAGTTTTGTTGTTGACATTCGGCATCATATGTGTCTCAAATAGTAAGCCAAGCAAAAAGTAAATTGTTGAGGTGTATCAGTCCTTAGTCATTAGTTGTGTTGTCTATTCAATAAATGATAAATATTAGTAAGCCAGTCGTCAGTTGGGTACTGTTCATCCCAAATTAATGTATAAGCCGTCCAACAACAGTCAACAGTCTACATTGTTCTCTGAGATGTAGTAATCAGTCATCAGCCAGTCAGTTGTCAGTGCAGTGGCCCAATTCGGAAACTGGAAACAGTTGACAGTCATTAAATAGTTTCGTTGATTGTAAGTTGCCAGTCTATTGTCTACCGAGGATTGTCAAGTCACTTTCGTCAGTTTCCAGTTAAGCAGTATATGATATAAATTAATAATTGTTAATTAAATATTGAACGATTCGTCGTTGTAGATGCAAACAGATCACAGATAAAAGTCATAAACTGCATTCACATTCACAGTTAACAGTCACGACTTTTTTCAGTTTTCATTGGGTTTTTTTCGAAAAAAAGTGAAATTTTTGGAATAAGTTACGGTTCGTAATGCTGAATGCATAGCATATATTAAAATAATTTTTTAATATATGGATAATAATTCAGAAATTGATCGCCTGATGATGGCTAATGTCTAAAAGGCTGTGCTGGAATGTGTGAATGAAGCAAAAGAAGGCAATTCTCTGGTTGTTAGCCATTACTTATTTGGTTGATGTTTTTGCATTTGGAGTTTATTGTTGTTTCGTGGGAATGTATTGTCAATTAAATGACAAATGATGTAATACGAAAGTAGTTCATAATTATTCGTTGTCGCCCACTGAAGAAAAAAAAATGGTTTGTATATTTTATGTCCGGAAACACTAGCATCAATTTCGGCAAGATTTGACTGCTAAAACGTGCTCATGGTTTAGATGGATTTTAGATTAACTCCCCCTTCAATATCGATATTTTAAGTGTGTGAGGAAGTGTGTCATAATAATCTACAAACAACAGGTCTTTCAGTCTTTCTTTATTCTTTATCGTTTTCGTTGTTTTTATTTATTTGCAATTTTCAGTTTCCTTCGTTTTGAAGGATATTACTGTCAAAGTTACCAGCGTCCATCAAGCAAATCGCAAACAAATGTAAATATCATGTACTTATTTTCGTACTTAAAAGTGCTTGAGTGGAGTGGAGTCAAGAATACAACCAAGTTCTCCCCAGTTTCTTTCCGAAAGCGTCAAAAAAGTTTATTGCGTCTTTGTACGTTGCAGACAACTTGAAGTCTATTTGAGGGCGGTCAGTTTTTGGTGTGGGGAGGACAGACATCCGCCTGGGGAGAGGGGAGGGGTAGTTAAGTTTATAATGGCCACCACAGTCCACAGTGTTATATCTTCCGATTCGATACGGTTCGATACCTGAAACAGCTGATAGTGACAACTTGACTCACCCAATAAAATTACCGCTCTCAAATCGACTCCAAACTTTTAGAGAGGAGGAACGTAGTACAGCAATAAGAATAACTTCATTTTTTCTTGGCTCTGAGCCATTTCTACCATTAAATATTTATGTAATACCGTAACTTAACTGGCATAACTAACTCGGCACTTATCACATTAATTAGTTATTCATTAGCCATACATTAATTATAATCAAGGTATGGCATTTTTGCTTTTTTAGATGAAATCATGAATAAGGTATTTATATTTTGAGTCAGGGCTGATAAAAAATGTAACTTTAATGTCCAACTAATAAAACAGCAACCCAGCATTGAAGATGAATTGAGTTAGAGAGGTTCGTTAGGTCTATTTGTTAGGTCATCTCGGAGAAGATATTTTATGCTTGTTAGGATCAGAAGATGCATTCCAAAGTGATTGTTAACATCCGCCCTTCATCTCAATCGCAATGACGTAGCGATGGTAACTTATAGGTTACTACTGATTTCAATTCGTGTAATTGATGGGCTATTTTGTCACTTGAGTAAACCTAAACCTAAACTCACTAACCAGTGTGGTAACAGTAAGGATACCATTTGTGTGTGTGTCGTTGATCAATCAAGCTCAATTTGGCCTAGCGACGTTTTTAATTATCTCTCCCTGCCCTGAACATAGCAGTTCAGTCAGATTAGATCACAGTATATCAGAGTGTAGTTCTCAATGCTTGCAATGTCCTCTTTTATCATATTCTGTCAAAATACTTGGATAATATTATATTATTATATAGTACCTATAGCAAAAATTTAATCAGGCACTATTTTTCATCAGCAGTAGTAGAACCTACTACAATTCCCCCTAAAATAATACGCATTTCTTTCCATGGCTGCGACTATCAAAATGTAGAATAAGCCCTCCCAAAAAATTCCGTAAGTAAGTAATTGCTAGACAAGTTCTACAGGGGGAGGGGCCCACGGGTTTAGTTGAGCCGTTACCAAGCGACGAAAGAATACTAACTAAGTCGTAGTAACCACCCCTCCAGTGACCAGTGCTAGGGAAATGATGACCTTTTTAATATATTTAGACACCTTCTGACGCCCACCGTTGGAGTTCTGAACCTTCTGAAGTGAACAGATAATAGTTGAGAAGACGCACACTGCGAACAGCTGACAAGATTTTTGGTTCTTCACTCTCGTCCTTCTTCGCTACATTTGGGTTATTGAATATTCATGTTTAACTGCTACGTACAAATAATCCGCGGTTGAGAGTTCAATTGCCCGTGGCTCCTTACCGGTCAAGCTATTCCCAATCACTTGATAAATAACTGAATGCAATTATGACGGTGGACTTCACAGACCATTTCTGGGTACAGATACAAATGCCATTTTATTCATTTACTTCAGTTATTCATACTAATTGCTAGTGCTCAAAAGTAACATGATTTCCGTACTCTGTGTATACAAACTTGGACACGAATTATTTTCCAGGGCTCCAAAAACAATGGCTTTGATGTTCTCTATCATAACATGAAATATGGTGTGACCGCCAGTAAGGAATTAGCGGATTATTTTCGTGAAAGGTAATAATTTTATTTGTTATCATGGAAATCATTTTATTTTGTTTGTGCCTCAGCCTTCGCCAGTATTACTTTACGCTGGGTGATATGATAAGAGATATCTCAGAAAAGTAACAATTTCTTTCCTATTTTTAGAAACGCCCTTCCGAAAGAACTCTCAGCGAAAACCACTTTTTAATTTTTTGCCTATTTTGAACTCAAATCGATCGGAAATGTATTTTTAGGAATTGTAAATATTTCAGCGCCACTTATTTATAGTAGATAGTTGTTAGCGTAGGCTATTAAGGCTCGACTTGGCTGATAAGTGGCTACATACTGCGATGAATAACAACAGGGCGAGAGAGTGTACGTTTACATGTAAATTGTTCCATTTT
>JABASI010007211.1:0-10009 GCA_019776505.1 Tomocerus nigrus | reverse complement strand
CTTATCTTTAACCAGCTACATTAATTTAAAAAATTGAACGTAACAGTTGACCCTTGGCACATTACATAGCTATTAAAAATTTGTTCAAGTTTCCACCAAACTACATGCAGATGCAACTATGTAAATAAGTAAATTATTCAAGGATACCTAAAGGTATAATAAAATATATTTATAATTAATTTACTCCTTGCATCCTTTATGTAAAATGCCGTTACGTCACTGTATGCGTCGCGTCAATCTCAATCAAACCTAGTTTAAATTAATTGTTTCGTTTCGCAAGGTATTCAGCCTAAATTATTTATCTTGACAAACAATGAAAGCATTAAATTATTTAACGTTAATTAGTGTGCCCAGTACGAATCTGCTTGAAAGGCAATAGGAATGCAATTTAAACAAGACAATGCCCCAGCTAACACAAGATTTAAGCCCAAAGCTATTGAAACACGGAGTTGGAATAATATTTCGCAGAAATGAATGCAAAGACAGAAGAAGTTTGCTTAAATTATATAAGACTTTTTGTACAAACTTTATGCTAGCTACTTGCCAATACTATCTTAGATGTATAAATACTCGCTAAGTGTTAAAAACTGTTCATGTAATAAGTAGTTTGCTGTGCAAACTCAGCTTGTGGCATCTATTTACTTTCTTCCGTTCAATTTTCCCTTCACAATTAAACCGCGTCTTCCGGCAAGACAAATAGAAATCTTATCCCTTTCCTAGAAACGCTAAGAAACTAAATAATTTTTCCGTAGGATCCTTAATGTGTTTGAAGATAATCATAGACCATGGTAAATTGGAAATTTCCAGGCTGAAACAGATAATAAAGAAAGTTTCATTGACGGACGATTGTGAACTAAGAAAGAATAAGCTTGTTTATCAACCATGAGATTAGATTTTATACACCAAAGAAAGGGAGATTTCATGGAATTTATGTCATCAAACGACAGAACGACAGTGTACGTGACTGATTTTAATGACAACGATAAAATAGTGTTAAGAAAGAATTATAGGTATCTGCGAGGGGATAACATGCCGCTGCATGAAAGACGACTGCGATTTCAAAGTAGGAAGCCTTTGTTCTCAATGGCATATCTTCCTGCAACTCTTCATCTCCTTTGTGGGCTTACGAACAGTCAATGTTTATCCTGGGACAATACTCTCATACGATAACAATGTCGTGGTGAAAGCAACTATTTTAAATATGCAGTTGAGGTGCAGCAGTTGGCAAGAAAGTATTTCGTTGATGCGACTCTGCATTTCAGGCTCAACTTGAACGAATACAAACTTCAAAATGAAGAATACAGTAACACAGTGACACATTACAAAATAATTTGAAGCGTCACAAGGCAAATACTTATAATAAATCCTGGATGTACCAGACGATTACCGTTTTTTCGTAAAAATATTATTATTTTCCTCTCTTGAAATTTTTATTATGTCTCAATAAGACAAAATAATACAGTTATCTTTCTAAAGCTGAATTTACTTTCAGATACATTATGAAGACAGGAGTATTAAATATATAGCACCCTTGCATTATATTATTGTTGGATTTACTTATTATACATAGGAATATACAGTCATCTTTCTAAAGCTGAATTTACTTTCAGATACATTATGAAGACAGGAGTATTAAATATATAGCACCCTTGCATTATATTATTGTTGGATTTACTTATTATACATAGGGAGAAAAGCCATGGAGACATTTGATAGCAAGCAGGTACGTTTAGTTTGATGCAAAGATAGTAGACACTCTTGCCCCTTCCCCTTTCCCCCTGCGTTTCATCGATACCTAGACTGCTGCAATACCGAAATTACACGGTGGATATGCTAACATGATCGAAGGGAAGGAAAATTCAAGGTATGACAAATATCCAATTTCGTAATGCTGTTGGGAAACTGGGGAAGGACGATACTGCGTGATGCAGAGATATAGTCATATTATATATCTTTTTATGTGTACGTAATATCATATAGTCATCCACCGTTAAGAGATACAAGGAGCATGTACTCTACTTAAAACAGATTTTCTGTTTTATTACATTTCTGAAAATTGAAGTGTAAGTTTCGTACAGGCTGATGCACACTATACATGGGTGTTAGAATAAAAGCGTCCTCCTGAACATATTTACTCGTATATTGCTATATCGGGTGGATTTGTGGTTTCTTAGGTTGTAATTTTGTATCTATCTGTCGAACCCAACGTGTCGTGTCACTTATCAACATGTGTGATGGAACGTCTGGATGCGTATCGCTGCAAGAGTCAATCAGCGATTCTGAAAACGACGTATCATCTAACAACAGGATCGATTTCGTCCAACTTTTTCCTTCGGAGCTTAGTCAGAAACTTTTTTCATACCTGCCCGACCTAGATCTTCTTTCTTGCTCTTCTTGCAGCTCCGACTGGGAAAAAACTATTGACGAAAATGACTTATGGTACGAACGAGTTTCTTTTGGGTATCGCCTAATAATTATATATAGTTTTTTTCGTGTTAACACAACAATAATAGGACACAGTATCAAGATACATCATTATACTGACATTCAACCATTAACCATTGCGACTCTGCCGTCTAAAATTGCGCAATTCTATATCAACATGCGTGTTATTTTTATTATCTGGCACATTTTTATTTGTATTCGCTGTACTAGGAAGCTGATGTGCAAAAGGAGAGGTTGGGTTAACAGCCCTGGGGAAACTGATCCACTAAAATGGACTCGAGTTCGGTCACATATCTCAGAAGATAATCCGACATTGAAATTTAGATCGTCCCCTGTGTATCCTGCTTCCAATAATAAACTGTGCGACTGGGCACAGTACTATCGCCAATGCTTTCACTTGGAAAATAACTGGCAAAACGGAAAATACGCCTTGGAAGGGATGGAAATCCCGGAAGAAAATTCCCAAATTCAATTAACCAAAGATTCTGCTTACAATGGAAAACTCTTAGCGGTGGCATCAAATATGGGATATATTTTTTTATGGTCGCTGGAAGGTACAATTTATAAAAATTAAGCGTTGAAGAGACTACTTAATGGCCAATGCCATTCAGTTAAAATAAACTATCCTTCCCTCCGTCACCTTTTGAAATGTTACCTTTCATTAGCAATTTCACCAAAAAATTTTGCCAATACGCACATGTTTTTCTGTGGGGAATGTGATTTTACGCGGTGAAAGTCTTACATGAAGATAGCGTAGGGCAAGGGAAAACTTTCCGAATAGAATATTAAAATTCAAACTGATCCTACTCACCTGTATCATTCATAAACAATGAATATTTCAAATAATGTGTGCATATTACTAGGAATTCCTAAATTAATTGCGACAATTGAGCCTGAAGAAAATACGTTGACCGTATCTATCGTAGCAATGGAACTGACTTCAGATTTTCTGATAGTTGTGTATGAAAATAGCCAATTGCATGTAACTGAATATTACATTTAATTGAGTATTTCACAATTAAATAAGTTAGAAAAGTATTGACATTCTAAAGAACTTGATGAAAAGTATAGGTGTATCTTTTGATTACTGGAATTCAAAACAACGAAGACAATAAAGTTTACGAGCATATTTACCACACGGAAATGAAGGCATCTGGGACGGGCAGTCCAACAGAGTATCGTATGGTATGTTTTGAGCAAGTGATGGGTGACGATTTGGAATCAACACTGGCAGCAGAAAATGATAGGCAAATTATACATCAATGGATCCAGAATTTCGTGGACTGGAATATTACTAGGACCTTGGTGAACAATGCAATTATGTTTACGGTTAAAGATGCACTACTACTACTAGCGTCGGAAAACACCATTGTTTTAACTGGTAGGGATTATAGAAACATACTTCTATTTGATATGCTGGGAAGGCGATTCATTAAAAGTATTGATCTGCCACGGACTGCAAAATGTTGCAAGGTATTTTCAAATCTTCTTATCATGCATAATATTATATAATACCAAAGTTGGCAGGGCAGGGCAGAGTTAAGAGTTCACTTCCCAATCGGATTCTTCTTTCTCCTTCACCTTATTTTTCTTGCTTGATTTGTTTGCAGTGCTTTTTGAGTTCGTCTAAGTTGTTTATCTCTGCGAAGAAAGTTTTGCTTCCTAGTGCTCTCGAACATCGGGAAGTTACAGCTTATTACATTTTCGTATTGTCTCTCTCAGATTCTTTCGAAGAACCGGAATATACAGAAATCAATGCTATGAGTAAAATAGTAGAGATACAAGCAGATGAAAAGAGTGAGCGATTTGCCTATGTTTCCCATCAAGGAGCTGTGATGGGATTTGACCTGAATACTGAGGTAGAGTTAATACCTCCTCATGATAATAATCCTATCCATGTTACTTGAAATGTTCTAAACAGACCTTGCTTTAATGATGATGGAGTTTTTGAGGATATTTTCGGATTTACTGTAATCTTATATTTGGAATTGTACCGAATAAACAATTCGCCATAATATACAGAAAGGGTACTAGCGTATATTAAAACGTCTCAAAGAACAAGAGCCCAATAGTATTATGATTATTGCAGGAATTACGCTTTCAGATCTTATGACATCATTATTGAATGAAAATACCGCAGACAAAAGGGCAGTGAAAAATTACTCCCACATGAATGCCCCATATAGATGAATCCAGCAAAGTGTACATCCTAGTCGTAGACTGACTTAGCTTTGTAGTTGTGTATTTATTCTGGTAATGTTGTTTCCAGGATTTTCTCTTTTTGCATCAGTCCAACGGAAATGTGGACACGTTGGCAGTAAGTGGAGATTTTATTCTCTACCATCAATTCCATGGTTGTATATTTGCGTTAAACTGGATTGGGGAAGTGCTATACGATATTGACGCCCATTGTGGTATCGTAAGAGGGATTCAATGCGTCCACCAATTCATTATCAGTAGTGGAAGCGCCACGGATCTAAGCATTTGGGATTTGAAGACAGGAAGGAGAATTTATACGATTCGCCATCCGCCACGTCTCATTTACAATTTCTATGCAGATGAAACTAAAATTATTACACATGGAAAACAGGATCCTCCTGTGCTGGTTGGGTTTTGGTAGTTTAAATTTTCGCGCTTTTAGTTTTACATACACTAGTCCTTTGTTTTGGTGCTTGCTTTAACCCAAAAAGTGAAAAAGTAACCCCTTCCGACCCCGCTCCTTTCACAAAAGTCAAGAATTCAGTTGATTTCAGAACAATTGTTTAAATTCACCCGTATGCATTTAAAATTCATAGTAAAAATGTCAAAACTGCAAAAATAATTTTTATAAACTTCACTTTATTTTGATTCAAACTTTGGCATGTGAGCACATACAATACATTTTACATAATATTATTATTATTAATTGTTATTTAGTTCGATGTATGTAACATTGTAGTTAGAACAATTACATACTTCTCTCCAGCCTAGTCTACTACGTTGAATTTAGGTATGTACGTCTATGTATCACTTAAAGTATGAACTCTTCTAGCTATCTTAACTATTATTTAACATGATTATTAGCATTTGGTGTGTACTTTACAATCACATTGAAAATATTGACAGATTTAAAGTACAACTGTTATTTCACCATTTTCCCATGCACCACACTCCATATATCTTTCTCATATTAAATCATTCCTCTTCCATCCAATATAAGATCGTAGAAATGCATTCACGAGTCTGTTTATACACATTTATTAATTCTTAATAATAATACGTACATTTGAAAATTATTTGTCCATCTATTTTACAAATACCTGCTAACAAGTTAGGGTTAATTTATTCTGCTGACTTGTTGTGCTGTAAATTATGTCATGTATATTATTATTATTATGAATATTTATATTTCATTTCCAACCATAAACCTTATGTAAATTCATATACTGTTGACAAATACAAAGTTGGCAACGCCGACACATTTCTTTATTCAAGAATAATATTTCCTCTACTGTATCTAGAGATTGAATACATTTTTATGTACCTCTCTGTGTATTGAGACAAGTTCGATTTTATGGTTCCCACTTCTCACTATCATAATCTCTAATTTTAGGTCTAACCAGATACAAAAGAAGTCTAACAGTCTTCACAGTAAATTAAATTACATAACATTTCCTGGGTTAACCATCTACACATTAATTTTATGCATTCTATTCTATATTTATTTATAGTAGTAGTATCTCATCAAATCATAAATTATGTATCTTATTAAAATCCCTTATCAATCACTAACATCTAAGGTGTGTACTATTATTTGCATCGTTGTACGCAATTCTTTGATGAATTTTCAATTAAATTGCATAGCTTTTATTGTGAGACTTACTTGATAGGTACCTCGGCAGGCTACTACTATATTTCTTACCAAATATTTTATACTCTCAGTTAACAAATTCAAAATAAATATACATCAGGTTCACAATTTTCTTCTTTTGTCTTAGTCATTGTTCTTGTAGTAGATTATCATAGATATTCCCAAAGTCCCATTCCTAATCCTTGCAAACAATACACACGGTAATACTTTGTCTTTCCTTCTATTGTAACCAGACTAGATAAGAAATATTGTTTCCTATTGTCAAGACTAGAAATATATACAGCTGAAATAAATGACAAATCTAATACTCCTAAGTCTATTGCCGAAAACATGCACCTCATAATAAGTAAAATGAAATATGAACCTAGTTATGACCTAGATATACTCAAAATTAAATATGTAAAACATAAACAATATTACAATACTATAACGAAGCGTTAAGACCGTAACATTGATATGTCTATTACATTTCAAACAAAAAAAATGCTAATTTTCCTTCACATTATCGTAAAATCAACTTGAATACAGAAGACATTTTACATATAATATAAGTACTTCGTTGAACATTGGACTTTAGCTCTCAATACTCTAGTTTTTCTAAATATGAACGCGTATAAAACTATCATGCAAAGTAAGAGAAAGGTCACAAAATGTCTATATACTTATTAATGTCATTTAAAGAAAGCATCGTTCTTCTTCGAGAACTTCTGTAGGAGCGACTTGAAACAATTTCTGAAGGAATATAGTCACTGGAACTGTAAATGCATATCATCACAATTCTATATATTAGCTCAATTAAACATTAGCAATGGAAATAAATAACTGTAAGGATCCTTACCCATTAACTGGACGCTCTTCTTGCAGTACACAAATGGAATATAAAATAGAAAGCCAGCCAATATAAACATTGAAGCGTAGAGATATTCCCATTGTGGCTTATCTATTATTGGAGCAAGCACCAGGTATATAGAGACGAGTAATACGAATATCGGAACGATAATCCAAACCTTCAAAAAATAATAACGTTATATATAAGATCCTCTTTTCATTGCAACAAAAAGACCATGTAGTTGGCTTGATTGGCTTAGACGCTAAAACCTTGTAAGGGCGTGGAAAATTCGGTCGAGTAAACCTTTGGACAATCAGCGCCAACATAGCACCACCATAGAAAATCCAAGCAGTGAAACTAAAGAAATCCACAAGAGATTCGATGTTTCCGGCCAAGACCATCAATGCTGCTATGATCGCCTATCGTTTTCAATGTCGGTTAGTATACACCTTTTTGTGGCAAGAAAATAATAGGATTTCCCCAAAGAAAACACCGACTTACGTGGAAAACTAAAGCAGGAATTGGTGTGAACCGTCGAACATGAATGTAGGAAAGAATATCTGAAAATTGACCTTCACGACTTGTTGCAAAACATAACCTGTTAATAGGAACATAAGACAAATTATATTAATTTGGGGCGAATAGTACAATGAAATGAAACGCACTTCACGAAACAAACATCTTTAATTATGTAGATACAAATGTGCACTCTTGGAAATGTGTAGATTAAATTCCTAGCATTCACTTCAGTTTTCCCCGCTCAACGTATTAAACAAACAGTAAATCTACGACTTGAAAAATTTCTAATGTTGCAATCGAAAAGATAAATCTAATAAATGAGGATACATCCATCTTTGTTAACTTACTAAATCCATCACACCTACTGGCTATTTCCTAATACACTACAAAGTTTCCCAGTTAGTTTGTAGCATGACCTAACTTGATGTATCAAGCTACAAACAGAAATGAACGACCGTCATCATTTAATTTTTAGCCAAGGATTTTCAAGTTTGTCAAGCGTACACAAATCGTGCAGTACAGTGCACTAAATGGAAATGCCAACTTTTCCAGCTGAATCTTTAGCATTACAGTGACAGGTGACAGATAACAAAAGACCTCTGTCACTTGCCAGTTCAAACAAAGTAAACTAGGAAAACTTTAGCCCACAGATATGTGCAGAGTGCTTACGTACATGCAAGTTCCACTGTGTGCCTGTACTTAACGTATTTATCGAATCGATTTCTATTTAGTTGCCCCCTTATGGGGAAAGTAATGAGTACAAGTTAAAAAATGGCCTTGGGAGTCGTAAATTATCATTTTCCCATATTTCGACATACAACACTCCGTATCTAAATTAAGTAGAATGCTCTTCTCCCTAGTTTTTTTCTTCGTCGTTCAGCCAAAAGCAATTTCCAGGCAAATTAATTCGATAAATTCGCTAGCTAATCTAGTTTCGACAAAAGAGAATGTGACATCAATAATAAACACAAATCAAATATTGTTCTTTGCTATTTATTTGCGGTCGCACCTATGGGGTACATATACAAGAATAAACATTGTCAATAGCATGCCAAATGTGTATTTTTATAACCAAGTTGGATAATCTTGCTTACGTCAGTAAAAAAACTTTCTAAACTCAATATTGACCATTAATAAGTATTCACTGCACATTTTGTAAAGTTTCTTGGATTTCTAGTGGTACTGTAATGTACGTAAGGACATTGTAAGTGAAATATGTAAATATATTATCTGCTGCAAGACATATTAAAAGTAACGAATATCATTCGTGTCGGAGAAAGTTCTTGGGTGAAAGCAATGTCTACTGTGTACTCTGAAGTATCGTATAACTTATAACTTTTATGTCCGGAAACGACTAGGTAGAAGCTGTAGTTCTTAAAAGATACCTATAGTATGTACTTTGGCAGATATTTCGATATTAGCAGATTGCGTGCAACATGGCAGCATCTTGTTCAGACGTCAAATGTGAAATGGTAAATAGGAGAAAGCATAATAAGTACTTGTTACTCAATTAGCATGATTAAAAATTACCCTATATTATTACGAAAGCACATCAAGTATACTTAAGTTACTCATTATGAATATAGTGGATAATTCTATGAATTATATTGCGAATACAAATTCTGCTAATGTTAATGTGTTTTACATCTTTGTAATTGCTTATCACGCATGAAAACTGTTCCTTTCATAAATTATTATTCTATTCAGTCGTTCTGAAGTGTAGATGGAGTTGCATTTATTTAGTTACTGCAACATAATGTAGCGTAATGCACTTACACAGAAATTTTAACCTTCTATTCTCTGGATATGCACACTGAAAATTGTATTCACATGAAAACTCCAATAAACCTAAATAAATATCAATGTCCTAAATCAAGATGACTGGGTGAATAACGAATTTACATCACGCACTCACAGGCAAAGCTCGGTTGAAAGCTTTCATGAAGGGTAACCTTAATTCAACAAGACATGTGCCTAGATGTAGTATTATATAATAGCTTCAGCCGGAGATGTATGAATAGTAATAGACTGAATAGACTCTTTCACAATTCGCTCTTTCATTAAATATTTACTTTAAAATCCAGAATTCGATGAGAATTTCTAGGAAATAAAGTAGATCGGTGCCCTAATGTAATCCTTCCAATAAAATTCGACAACTTGGGCTTTCACTGCTTTCACTAATTGATTTTCCATAAAACTGCCAGATGTACTTACATAGTATGCTACCCAAAACTCCGTGTTCATATAGCTTCTAATTATATATTTATTTATAGCAGGAAATAGAAGATACTTCATTGTCTTCCTAGAATTTAGTGTAGGTACTTTACTAGCTTTAGTGTGGTATTATTATTAAAAGTTGTGCTCAC
>JABASI010007210.1:0-10010 GCA_019776505.1 Tomocerus nigrus | reverse complement strand
TTATTGTCGCTACAAATTACGTAATTACCGAGCTTATATCCTTAGATCCCTACGTGTTGATAACCAAAGAACAAATTTTATAACAATATTAATCGTTAGTTAGTACAATAGAACTATATTATATGCAAATGACTAAATACACCTAGTAGTAAACCTAACGCCTACATTTTGACATTTTTGTCGGATTTCGAGCTAACAGCTAAACCAGTACAAGGTTGTTATTTCAGAGATACACCGTTTAGCAAACCGAAAATGTCTTGTATTGGATTAATTCCGTAAATTGAATGTTATGTTCATAAGATTGATGATTTTAATTCATGCACATCTATCAACCAGTATCAAGAATACTAAAATTTATTCATCAAAATCCATTAATTACCGCAGTGTATCTAAACTTTTGTTTTGATTAAAAATTTTAATAATATAAAATATAATATTATTTTGTTTTCGTTTTATGTGTTTGTATGTAGAGTTGTTTACGTTGTATGTTTCATATAAAATTTTGCAATGCAACCAATGCAACTTAATAATATTATAGTTGTATGACAGAGTGTAATGTAAAGTAAAATATTGAGTGTTAGCGTTAGTATTGATTGGTAGGCTACCTAAGTAAGTTTGTATTTGAGCATCGATGATATTTGAATATTTTAATTGAATGAAAAGTTTAGAGAGTCTTGTGGGTTGGAGAATTCTTTAGTCTGTCGTATCGTACACTTTGACATTGACATGCTTTGCGTATACATCCACAATCCACATCCACATTATTATAGTTGTCTCTTGTCTCGTAGTGATTGTCAGTCAGTTTATTCTACTGGCTAAAGTCGACCGGTCTGAAGTCTGTGAACTGCGTAGACTTTTATGGCTATACACTATGTATGAGTATGATCTGCATTTTTATCTTGTACTTAGTACTTATTGAGTATTTGTGATATTGTGATGTATAGCAAATTTTATTGGTAGAATATTGCATGTTGGTTTTGCAAGTATGTGACTCTGAGCGTCAAACTTCCTCTTATCTTCGGATCTTGTGCTGTAGCGTACATATACTGTTCTGGTAATATTCAATATTGGAATTGGATCAGATGGATGTTCATGTAGTACAATAATGTATATGTAGGTAGCTTTCATTTCGGTACAGGACGCAAAACATTACAGCACTGCTGTTGCTGTTTAGTTGAATATTGTAATATTGCCAGCCCCCAATGCAATGCCTTACTGCCTTCCTTTCGTTTAAAACTGATCTAACTTGTATTTCCTGGTCATGGGCCAACTTATTACTAACCGTGTATTTAACATTCACAGGACTGCTTTTGCTTTAGCTCTGTCTATATTCCTTATTACCATAATATGCCATCTTTATATACAGAGAGAGAGAGAGAGGGTGCAAGCAAATACATTAAAATATGTACCTCGCATCTGGTATTACTCGTTTCTATTCTGCATAGATATAATTTTCTACATAAATGCTCCTTAATTGCTTGCTATACTTGTAGGATTCTCTACTCTCACTGTAGGTTTAATTGCCTCAAAGTCATAATTATAGTGGTTATAATCCCTTTTCAAAAATACGATGCCGATGCTCACTGATTTACAAATTTAATTCCCAATAGATGCATAATGAAAATATATTATTAAAGCCTTATTATTTACAATTTCTGTAAAACTGTCTAATTAACGGAAGCAATGAAACGTTTTTGATGCGGGACAATTTAAGATACATCGACGGCAGGTATTGTAGCTTATACTGTAGTTAGTGTTGTTAAATCAGTATTATTATCTCATTGGCATTGCTAAGTAATTTCGTATACTTATGTATGTATGTCTCATTGTAAGTAAAAGTAAGTGTAAGTACGGAGTACCTACCTATTCCTACTATTTTATATGCATCTCCTTTATTGATCTGTTAGATCTGTGTATGGTGTGTATGCTTAAATAATGTTTTTTTGGTATTGAAGATAGATACGACATTCTTAATACAGCTATGGTCAATGGTATATGGTTGTGAACTCTTATAATATCTCCAAATTATAAATGAGTGAGCATAAACTTACAGCCATGAGCCATTTTAGTTTCTGGCTATGTCGAGCACCATAAAAACTTCTAGAATTTACATTAAATCAGTAATATCTACTCATGCCAAGCACTCAGAATTTTCGTAATGTGGTTTGTTTTCGTAAAAAGTTTGTTCTCTTGTTCTCTAAGATAAGATAGCCATGACGTAAGTAACGCTTAGGTTCAAATGAAGTTAAATCTGAATTAAAAAGCAGCTTTTTAAACACCAAACCAAACTATGTATAATTGTAGTAAGTAAAGTAAATTACATGCACATGCACTTAACCTTATTTTTTAAGGATAATATTATTATTATCTTCTGCTAACAAGGAATTTTACTTCAATATTTAATTAAACGGAGATACCACACGCATATAATTTTGCACTGATATCGATTACTCCAAAAAGACAGTTTGTTATGCACGAGGTTAAAATATTATATTGAATTTTTAAAAGGTGTAGTTTTATGATTTGGATGAATTCTAGTGTTAAAATCTCATAATGAAATAATTCTAGCTGGACGAAAAAGCAGAAACTTTTGCAGTTAGTGTCTAAATCTGGTCTTGTATACATTTGTCTCTTTCCCAGGGCATACCGCATCGTTGGAATAAAACTGGGTTAATAAACGAAACGAAAATCATCGAAACGTTCGAAACGTTCGAAGTCATCGAAAATTCAGTGTTAAAGATCGTCAGAAATAGAAAAATTAATAAAAACAAAGCAGTAAAAGCAAATTGTTCAACCTATTCTTTAGACTATTAGTATCAAGCATAGTTTTGTAATTGGTTTTATTTCTTAATTCAATATTTGTATGTTGATTTAGTTGATTAGGCTTGTGCTAATTTTTATATCTAATCTACCTATGAGTACCTTATGTATGTAATGTACTAGAGAGATGTTTGAAGAGAAAATAATAATATGTGTAGCTTTGGGTAAGGTATATGTAGCAAAGTGAGTAAAGTAGATTTAATTGAAAAATGACATCAATATATCTTGTCTGATTGTATTGCTCTAGTCAGTCAGAGTCAGAGTTTATTAGCCGCATCTATAGTATATACGAGTAAGATAATGGTCGATGAGACGAGGCATTTGTGTTATTGGGTTGGTTGATATCAGGCAGGCTTTTTCGCTTTAAGAGATTACATTATCATATTTACAAGTTGTTTTACGCACATATTTTGCTAGCTATCTGGTGTTATTATAACTGATGGTATGGCATGGCATAGGTAGGTATAGTTTGGGTCTCATGCGAGCTTCTTTTTACTTGGTGAAATAAAGTAAAGTTGAAAACTAGAACTTGCAGTACTTTGCAAGTGAGATTTATATCAATAAATACATGTGGTGAGTGCAGTGAAACAAAGCCAATGGTTGGCTTATGGCTTAGCTTTGGAAAATGTTGAGGTGACCCGACCTAGCCATAGCTGATTTAATGGCTAAGAATGAACCAGTCTTGTGGATGGATAACTAGTTAATAGCAGACAGCGAGGCTGTTTGCTTGCCAAAGGCGTTAGAGGTGTTTTAGCTCAAAATATCAATTTCCACACACACATGTTTTTAATTCAGTACATGAAACTTGCAGATGCAAGACATATTGTTGCCGTTGCGAATGTTGAACTGCCTTCTTTTTTCTTCGACTTGCAACAAGTCCATTGATAGAAGCTGCAAACAGTAAACATTGCATTGCTCTATCCTATTATTTTATGTTCAGGCTAGCTCCTGACTTTACTGACTTACTGTTTGACGTGTTTGGCATGACTAATAAAAAGCCAGTAAATACATTGACTATTATACTGAACTACAATCGATCCCAGTTTTACCTCTTCTAACTCAATTACATTGTATTAATGCATCAAAATAATGCCTTAAAAAATACACATTTCTGTGTAGATGTCGAAAATCTGCTTTGACGAAATGTTTTCGGACGGACACGATATGGTTTTAAAGAGTGTTAAGTATAGATTGCAACTTAAAAATTCTCGATACGACGAGTCTTTAATTTTATGCTATGATAATTCTATAGGTACACTATAATATGTACATGCCAATATAATATATTCATAAAAAGCGATACCTACATGACCTGACTTGACTGTAAAATGAATACTCAATGTTCAGCAATGCGTTTAATAAAAATGAAAAAGGTATCCTGTATAAGTAGCAGCTATCAACGAAGCGTCAATTCTAAAGTAAAAAATTGAGTATGAAAAATCACAGCTTGGCTGTAAAAATTACGCATCTCATTTTGTATATTTGCATATAGCTATTGTGTGTTTGTTTATTTAGGCGGTGACAACAGTCGTTTCTGAAGGGTATTTAATTTCTCTAGTGAAAATATCGTATACCTGGTTTGGTGGTTAGTCCGTAACGATAAAAATTCTAGCTCTAACGATGATACAGTTTCTAGATTTAAATTACTATTAGTCGTATGTGGTAATTCTGGTAATGTACGCAATATTATTGTAACAATAGATGTTTGATATCATTTTGCTATGGCCAGAGAGCTCTCTTCTACGTTCCTTCACAGTTCACACTTCATACTTTATTTCAGTGTGTAGTAAATCTCTATTAGTATGTGCAACTATAAAAATATAAGTTTCTGCCACCTACTCTTAGTCTACTCTCTGCACTTGACATGGCACTCCTAAAATGCTTTGATAGTGTGATAGTTGTGTTGTGGCTATATAGGGATTGATTCGCTAGCGTTATGGCTTTGTAAAATGACTCAAGTAAGTGTAAGGTGAAGACATGACATGAACAAAGACTTCAATGCAACCGCAATTGTAGGCGAATTTACTAAAGCTGACTCGCAGACTATGTTCTGAAAAATACAATACTGTGCTGTGGGCTAACATATTTAGCTCTACTCTACAGAAATGTAAAACTGGGCTACGTACAAAATGAGATTCTGCATTGTACGGTACGTATGTTCGCAATGTGTTCTGTAAACCATTGTATGTATAACATACCCAATACCTAAATAGCAATAGTTGTTGCAAATGTACTGTACTGCAATATAAATTGTTGCAGTCTGTCAGTATAGTATGATTAGTTGATTAGGAATTTGAAAGTTTATATGCGTTTATTGTGTTGCAGTTTTACTGTTTTACTTTTTAGAATTTCTTGACAATGCTTTATTAGCTTTTCGTATATTTTATTATAGTAGATGGCCAAGTTTTGGCAGTTGGATTATCGCGGAATTAAAGTACTTCAAAAATAATTATGCCTATTTGAAATTTGCTAGGAATGGATTTTTAAATGATGAGGTTTTAATAAGTAAGAAGAAGTTTGTAACGTTAATAAAATGTAAGTTTCAATGTACCATTCACTTTTCGCTATTACATCATTACATCTGTATTTCTGTATGGCAATCATAATGCTACGTTCAGATTGATTTATAACTACTGCAAATAAAACGGGCAGTTAATCTTGATTATTTAGATTCGTAATAATAATATTATTTACTATGTATGTACACACAGATTAAGTATTATGATAATGCTCATTTGCTCATAATGTAGTTAAGTAGATTAATAAGTATAATAGGATGCAGATCACAGGATCTGCATAACTAATTGTAAGTGTGAGCATAAAACATGAAATGTATAAAGTATGCATATAAAGTATGCAAGTTTTAAAATTTCTTGGACCATTGAAAGAATTTGAGTTTGATACTATAGAATAGTGTAATTTCGTTGATTGTATTGCAATGAAATTCTGTTTCAATGATTAAGTTAAGCCAATTACAGTCGCGTGATTATTAACTGGATGTTTATTGTTCTGTTGTCTAATATAGTTAAGCCAGTTGCCTCTCGCGTAAAGTCCATGCGGCTGAATGCAGATGATTTTGAGATCCTGAAAGTGATTGGCAGGGGGGCTTTTGGAGAAGTTGCAGTTGTAAAGATGAAGAACACGGAAAAAGTATATGCCATGAAAATTCTTAACAAATGGGAGATGTTGAAAAGGGCTGAGACGGCGTGCTTTCAAGAGGAAAGGGACGTGTTGGTCTATGGAGACAGACGGTGGATCACAAATCTTCACTACGCATTTCAAGACGACACTAACCTGGTAAATTATCTGCTACAGGCTATTTAAAAAGATACTTTATTTTGCCCAGTAAACTTAAAAAATTTGGTATTTTTTAATTCCTTGCTGTTTATTGTCAGCCACATATATGTACACATTTTTTACATTTTTTTAGCAGCCATCCTAAACGTTAAACCCTTTCTCAGAAAAACATTTCACTTTTCAAAACGTTCTATGTTTCCTGTGCTTAAATACATGCCATGCCCTTTCTTTACCAAACCTAAACTGCAAAAATCGGCCTTAATTTTGTAATAAGTACTGTTCATTTTAGAAATCTTCCTGTTTGAAATGATAATGAAATATTATAGTAAGCAAATTGTAAAATCAGCCTTAGGTTCTTGTTATTCGATGCTATCTGACTTTGCTGGTTATGGTTACTTTTTACTGGCCGTTTGGGGATGTACAATTTCATAGGCAATATTTAGGATTTATGTTTTTATCAGTGCCAACAAATGGTATATGGGTAGTACCGAACTTGTTTTGGCTACAGAGTCATCCTCACCAGAAAATGGAGAGAGGAAATATTTGTAAGTTGTAAATGATTTGTTTCAGTATCTTGTTATGGACTATTACTGCGGCGGGGATTTATTGACACTGCTTAGCAAATTTGAGGACCGTCTTCCAGAAGACATGGCTCGTTTCTATATTTGTGAAATGGTTCTTGCAATAAATTCTATTCACCAGCTGCATTATGTACATCGTGATATAAAACCAGATAATGTGCTTCTTGATGCCAACGGTCACATCCGTCTAGCTGACTTCGGTTCTTGTCTTAAATTACAAGAAGATGGTACTGTGCAAAGCAACGTAGCTGTCGGGACGCCAGACTATATTTCACCAGAAATTCTTCGTGTAAGTACAAATCTATTTTGTTTTATAATAGTGTGCAATGGGAGCAGATGCGTAGTTTAAATATGTTTCAAAAGCTTAGTTTAGTGCAGTATGTCGTTATAGGGCTATTAAAAGGAAATAATATCTGTTGTTCTAACTGTTCATATTATGTGTTTCCCTTTCTCTCACTGATTAAACGAGAATGTAAAGTGAGGAGTGCAGGGAGCTAGAGTAGGTACGATGATGTGGTGAATGAATGAGGCAACTCTTAAAAAGGACTTTTAGAAAACACAAGAAAGGCTATATTTGCTTGGGATAGTTATTGAATTTCTCAAAGTAGTAGAGTAGATTTGAGTTAAATGGCGAAGGTAGGAAGGTAGCTTGATGTGTTCGTGTCAGATTAAATGTATGTACACATAGAGATTTGTTTCAATTTCTCATATATAGTAGGATATGTGTGAGAGTTATTAAGTAGTTGTAGTGAGTCTAGTGAGATATGTAAATGCGAGTGCGTGTGTGGGAAAGTGACTGAAAAGAAAAGGATTGAGATTGAAGAAGGAACGTCGGATGGAGTATATACACGAGTAGTAGTGGATGGATGGAGTCTCCTCAAGACAAGACGAGTTGTTGTATTATTGTTTAGATTTAGGTATCGTTCGTAAATCGTGACTGCTCGAATGGTAGACAAAGTAGAGTTGGAGGTAGTACAGTAGAAGAGTAGGTAATTACGATTATGATAAAAAGATTTGAGATTGTGTATGTATATCTATCTATAAGTATATGTAATGTATTTATGTATAAGTATGTAATGGAATAAATGTAGTGTAATGTAATCTGAATGAGAAGGGGTTGCTGGGAGAGGAAATGCATAGATGCACAAGTAAGTAGAAGCGAGAGATGTTTAAAATTTTGGATTTGCTGGTGTTGCAGGCAATGGAAGATGGTCAAGGAAGGTATGGACCGGAGTGTGACTGGTGGTCTTTGGGTGTGTGCATGTACGAGATGCTGTATGGGGAGACGCCCTTCTATGCCGAATCTCTTGTTGAAACCTACGGGAAAATCATGAATCACAAGGTAATCGTCCTCCTCCGTTCTCTGTCCTCGTCTCAGATTTAGCCATAACTATATTTTCTGTAAGCACATTCTCCAATTGTTATTCTAGTAAAATAGTTACAAACGCTCTCTGTATGGCAATACAAAGGCAGTCGATTCACGTAAGTTCATCCACAAAAGACTTACAAAACCACAATGTTTAGATCTATTCTCATTGTTCCTCCACAAAATACACACAATATACTTACTCGCTTTTCTTTTCAATCTATTAGCGTATTTATACGCTAAAGACGTTATAGAGATAAAAAGCAAAATCATGCTATAATAATACTGCTGTACCTGTACCTATAACAAAAAAGATTTATTTATGTATGTACTGCTATGTACAAGTACATGAGATAATATTATATCTTTGCATGCTAACTTATTTATACGACATGTCGATCTTCTTTATAATTCTATTGACGAATACGAACCAAGATTAGAATGCATTGTCTTCTCTTCTCTTCTCTACTTTTATATTACTATTTGATGTTTACATAGCATTTTGCTGGGTTCTTATGATATTACTATATGTTGAACATGTAAGTTTGCAACACTTTAGAAACTATTCCAGTTCATTCATACATCCATTGAAGTCTCAATGTTTACTGTAGCGGCTAGTTGACTTTTTACTTTGTTGGTCCTTTTCATAATAGAAGATTAGAGTAGACACACAAAGAGATTACCTAGTCTGTTTTGCCTATCTAATCATTCGTATAAATAGAGTAAATCAGATCTTTGTGTTGGGTTGAGTATGTTCACTGCAGTGTTAGCGTTGCGCAGCATCCTTTACAGTCAGAGTTGAGTCACTTTTCTCAACTGGCATTTAATTTTCCTCTCTTATNTAGCGTTGCGCAGCATCCTTTACAGTCAGAGTTGAGTCACTTTTCTCAACTGGCATTTAATTTTCCTCTCTTATGTTACACCACAATACAACTTTACTGTACATAAGATAGAAACATATGTTATAGAAACATGACAATGAGTATAGTATAGTATAATGGATAATACAGATAGAGTTAAGGTCTAGTTAGGCACTTTAGTTTAGCCTAAGTACACTACGTAACACTAAGTACATGATGGTAGGGAGTTTCAGTTCAGATCTCTATAATTTGAAGGTATTGTAATGTGGGATTACATTGATAGATAAATATTGGTTAGGATGTGCAGATGTATCTTTATCTCTATACAATTTATAAATTTATGTAGCAGAACAGAGTGGAGTGCACTTAAAGTTATCAGGGCTGTTACTGCCAGTTAAGTTGGAAGACCTCTCTCTGATGCAACTTTATTGTTTAATGATCCTGCATTACACATAGGATCTGTCCATACACGCACACTTATCTGGTACAATGCAAACAAAAGAAGTAAACGCAATATAATTCCTAATTGCTACAGATTGAAAATTTTGACTAGGCTACAGTAAATCTGTTAGTTAGTTACCTTAATTAATGATGTTAGGTTATAATATTAATATCAACTGTCCCTGTTTCGTTCTAACATTTTCCCATGGAATGAAATTGATCAGAAGCAGTATCCCCTAAACGCGAGTTCAGATTAGATAAGTTCATAATTAATGTAGCCATTATTATTAGAAAGGTAGTTATTGTTATTATTATAAGAATAATATGGGCAAAGCAGGTAGGTACTGGCAGGTATCTACTTTAACATATCTTTTGCTTGTTGAGAAAATACAAATAATATTTTTAGCTAGTGATTTTTTATGGAACATGTGCATGTTACAAGTATATCTTAATGCTTATTTACCTTCAGGAATTTTTCTGTAAGAAATTAAGGAGCTATCTTTGACTTTAGATAACGCTGATAAAATTCAATATCGTTATCGTTAATACAACCAAAAGAGTCTTTCATGATTTCTAAATGACGAATTTTAGATGTCAATTAATTAATATTATATAATAATAAGTAGTTTGTTCATTCATATCCAA
>JABASI010007209.1:0-10010 GCA_019776505.1 Tomocerus nigrus | reverse complement strand
TTAACTCATGCAACCAAACTAAATCCAATCTAATCCCATTAAATTCAATTATTATTCAATCTTAGAGTTTCCCATCGAAATTTCATAGTTTTTTATTATCTCCCTGAAATTGTGTTCAAATGCCTGACTTGACTCGACTCAATGGACCTGTTCAAGACACTTGTACTTTATTACTGTAATTATAATTCATTTGCTAAATGGTCGTTTAGTTTAAATAATTGTAATTACATGGCAAATTACGCTGTGATAGCCGTACACCTTCATCCGTGGAATGAGCTATCAAGAATTTCTTTTCGTATCCTTTCTAGTAGTACAGTAGTAGGGCATGATGGCTGTTACATATGAAATGAAAGAGTATTATTATTAGCAATAACATTGACATGCATAGAGTAGGATTTTAGATTGAACTGCTCTAGCTACTAGTGCAATGCTAGCAAATGTTATTGGCGTTACGTGATAATAAAGTTGCGGTGGACTTTACATTTATAATGACATGATTGGTTTAATAACATGTACACCATTGTGTTCTTAATTCAATCGCATTGTATCTCTGAGCTAATTGAAAGGTGCAAGTTCTGTAGGATAAGTCAGAATAGAAAGTAGTGCCTAATTACCTCCTAGAATCTATTGCTAAAGCCAACAAGAAGGAATACCTACTACAGCCTACCATATTATTATTGTAGTAGAAGATACTAGTTAGCTACGTACAATAATTCTGGGCATCAATATTAATGTTCGTAAGGGCAAAGAGCTAGGCACAGAGTAATCCTGCGTAGCATGTTGCATTATGGCATAATTCTCCATTATACATGAATATTGCAAATAACGGTTCGCAATTCGCATTAGCAGGGAATTTTAAACAGCCAATATTAATTTCCCTTTCTTTCGCTCGTGATAGCATTGATTTGGATTTGGTGGCTGTGCTTTTTGCGACTCGTATCTCTAGCAAATAAATACAAAGGAGCATTGTGTCCCAATTATCAATTTAATTGTTTAGATCAGACTAACTACGTAGCTCTAGCTATAATCTTTCGAGAGTTGCAAGTTGCAACAGTTGCTTGACTTTGGATTTACTATCCTCTAGCTAATCATACAATTTTTCATGAATAATTTCCCGTCAAGGACGATGCCAAAGAACAGAGTCAATCTGAGACGAAATTTTAGTTGATGTTTTTGTTTCACTTTTGACATGCAGAACTAATAAAGTTTTACGAGCAAAGATTACGGAGATAATAGTTGGCCGGATAGCACAGTCATAATTCTCACAGGGTTCACTTCAACTTAGGAGCATAGCACCTTGAGGAGTCGTGAATCAACTCCTACTCAACTCAACTCTCTGCACAATTGAATTAGATGAATGATTTTGAGCAAAGTGGGAAAACGCATAAATTAATCAGACAGAGGACTGTCAAGGAGTGTACACACGCACAGCCCACCACCACCACCACCACACACTCCGCATTTCTGTCTTACGCTTATCTGCACACAATATTCACCGTTACTCTAAGTTCTTGCCACTTTACCACTAATAGTCCCAGTGATAACTTAAACACTTGCTCGTAGCCACCTTTACCTTACCTGCCTGCCTGCCTACTTTATTTATTTGTTGTTGTGGTAGTAGGTTAGTTGCATTAAATGTACGTACGTGGCTATAGATAACTCTATTTACTAAATTAACATAACAGAGAGAGAGAGAGAGAGAGAGGGCAAAGTGGAGTGGAGGCAGTGTGGCTGCATGACTTATTAAAAGCGAGTTTTTAATCGGCGATCCATTCAGTGATACGAGTAATTGGAGTAAGTTACCAAGTGAATCTGGCTCATAAAATAGGCAAGTGGGAGGGGCAGATTACTAACTCTACTTCACTTTTTCAATAACAAGAAAGGCTTTCTTGTGCAACAGTTGCACTCATGTTTAATGTCAGAGTCATAATATGCACAAGGTAAATCTAATTATATAAACCCAAAAATTAAGTTAATTGAATTAGCCAATCCACAGAACAAGCACAGAACTCCTCAAAATCTGTTTTATTTTAATGTGAAGAATTTTATCAGTTACAAATATTTTAGTTAATAACATTTTTGTTCATCAGTACAGTTAAATATTCTACATTGAGATTTTCATATATCACATAGGTTAGGGCCATATTAAGTTCAGAAGAAATAAGATTAGGGTGATGAATTGATCAAGTTCAATCCAGTCAACAAAATTAGGCACTTAAAATATTCTAACCTACTGAAACCCAGATTTAAAGTTATAAATAATTGTTACAATTATCACCACTAGCTTCTGTAATGGTTTCATAAATCCAAATGACGAGGACTAGAAGAACAAGTTGAACAAGAACAGCGGTGAATGGACTAATTTGTCTTTAGGAAATGTTGCTGCTTACGTGAGAAGAAAATGAGAATGGTGTACAGTCGGTCAGTGTATTAAGTTGTGTCTGTCCTTGTGGAAAATCCTAAATTAGAAATCAGAGTATAGTGAGTGAGTGAGTGAGTGAGTGAGTTGAAAGGAAAGGGAGTTGTTTGCTCTTGTTTACTCTAGTTCAGGTTATTTTCCATTATGGGAGCAGAGAGAGGAGCTTTGGGTGGTTGGCCCTGCCGAAACTATCTGCAGCCAAATCCAAAATTATCAGTTGCTAACGATGGATGCTCAAGTGTTGCATTGTAGCTACCTTCGTCTATTCTATCTGCAGATTTATTTACTAGAGCTCCACTCCACAAAGTCCAACCAACAGAAGTCAAAAGGTGAAAGTTTAGAAACGGCAAAAAAGATTTTCGTTTTCTGATTCCCTTCCATTACTCAACGAGAGAATGAGAGTGGTAGCCAAGTCAAAATTACAGAACATGGAAGAATCTGATAGGGAACATGCGAGAGAGCCGAGGAAAAATTGAAGGATAACATGAAACCCAATCTCTAGCTCCTGCTGGGCTCACCTCACCACTTTTAATTCTCTTCGTCACAACAACAACAGTAATGGCCTATACATCGATTGCTACTAATAATAATACAGAGAGCTTTAGTTTCATGCAATTGCATCTGTTTAAGTGTGTAGCAATGAGGAGTTGTCTAAGGAAAGAGAAAACTGAAAGGACATTATGATCTTTCTGTGGCACGTAACTTTAGTACTCCTGCGTCCTGCCCACGTAACAAGGCGGGGGCTTAAGGACGGATACAGCAGTTAGTTATATAAATCACTGTCTTGAAGGATTTGGGTAGCAGTTAAGCATAAATAGAGTTGACCTTTGCATTAATTACAATTAAGTGAATCTCGTCAAAAGAGGAAGGAGTTAGTCGTCGTAGGGGGAATAGCGGATGAGAGTGCATAATGGACGAAGAAGAAGATAGCTGGGCTATAAATGAAAGAGTTCCGTGCGTAAGGAAGAGTCTGCTAATGCCACTAATGGATCCCATCCAGCCACATTGCATTGTGTTTAGAGAATAAGATCTTCGTGACCTTTTGCTCCTCACTCCTTATCTCTACTTTCTTCGCTTGGCCTCTTCTCAGCGTCTCACTCTGACAGAAATGCATTCCTACTATCTGTTGCTTACTATTATTTACCTTTAAGATCTTCTAGCAAATTCTATTTTGAGAATTCATTGAAATGCCTACTGCTGCAGCTGCATTGAGGTAGAGCACCCTTAATTCATATGAATTGGTCATGTCCGCTCAAATGAGAAATGATGTTCAGGAGTGTAGCATTTAATAAATGCTGGGGTTAGGACGGACACAATAAATAACAGAGAGAGGGGTTTAACTAAATCATGCTCACTTATCTCAGTGTTAGGTAGGGCTAGCCGATAGAATGTGAAAAGTTTATTGGGATCGTGTAAAGAGGCTCTAGTTAGCTATTTATGTATGTAATAATTTAAAGAGTAGGGCAAAGTCTTCATTTGTGGAGGAGGAAGGGAATTCGTCCCTTTCCTCACACTAGAAGATTCATTGGGGTAGGTCACTTCACTCTCACTCGCCTTGGCGTATAAATAAATGTCGGGTCTCTTTGTGTTCGGATGTGATGTGACGGCCCTTTTTAGACATTAGACCTTATATGGAAGATAAATTGGAGGAAATTACATTGTTGTGATATGATGGGCTGTAAGTGTAGACTCTGCAGACGCTGCCTGCTCATCTCCAGCCACGAACCATCTATGACATGCATGCATCCCTATACACTAGCCGCCCATTAAGCACCAATTCATCATCTCAAGGATCTTTGTTTCCACCGACTTCTTAACGCTCTGAATTCGAAACCCAAAATTAACCACTTCACTTTTATTATAGAGATGTGCTATCTTAGCACCCATCATTTCTCAACATCACTCAAATGAAAGTCTCAGCGGAGGTAACCAGACACAAGGCTCCCTCCTACTTAATTCTTAACTAATTTGTATCATATCTTCAATAACAGCCATCTATTAAACAACAATACGCAAAATAATATATTCTAAAAATCCGAATAAATGCTGTTAAAATGATTTTTCAATAATAGTCAATTTTAGATTTTTTGAATTTAAATCTAAATTGACTATATGTTGAAATGCAGTAGTACCTAACTCTACTTAGGTATAGCTGGCAGTAAATGTGCTAACCAAGTCAGACATAAATTATAATTATATGTCGAAGGAGTAGATGGAAAGAATAGAGCACAATTAAAAATGGTAACCCGAGGGAAGAATTTTCTAATTGAGTCCATCCATCCAGTCGGAGTGTTCGTAAGAGCTCCAAAGTCCAATACTAATCAATGACTCATGTTCGTGCGTCTACATTTGCATTATGGCACTATTGTGTCTTTACTAATAAGAATTGCATCTCTAAGTAACTAAATAATGTAAGTGGTACATCAATCAGTCTATGTATGCATAATGCACAGGAAAGCACACAAGCTGTAGATTACTAACAGTTCCTCGTCCCTACTTATTCCTATTTACACCGTACACTTTCTGTCTTCATATTTTAGAGAGAGAGGTAGTAGCAAGGGACATTTCTTAACAAAGTATTCATGTGCACCAATCTATCAGCATCTGTGTAGGCAGATTGGTTTTTGGTTAGACTCATCTTGTCATGTCAAAAGGATCTTTAATGATTTTATTGCACATTTCTGTTTAGCAGTGTCTGAAGATGTAAAGGAACTTAGCATGTCCATCTGTTACTAACACAAATACATGTCTAAGTTGTTGTGTGCATGCGTTGGTTGTTGGTTTGGTGGAGATGAGTGAGTGAGCAGATGTTCTTTCCATTTAAGAGTTTGTTTTAAAACAGAGTCAAGTGTTTCATCGTCTGCCAATGCACAGTTATGTTGATTAGAGGAATTGTTCGACGGGATTCGATGATGACGTGTGTGATGTGCTCGCTCAATTCAGTTATGCTAAACTTGGTCGTGGAACTGCATGGCCTACTACTCCTCATTGTCATCATCATATACTCATCCACTATTTTTACACTTGGAACAATTACATTGCATTATTAGTTTAGTAGTACACAGTACTACAAGGGAATATCTCATTCACTCTGCGAGATGAGATAGCGAACAATAGAGACACAATCAAAAGCAATAAATATCAACGTATCTAATCTGAGTAAAAGGAAGAACGACTTGCTCATGACATTTCACTACATTTTAAATTAGAGTCACTCTAATGAGAAAATCAGAATGTTGCGACGACACTTTAATGCCTGCAAAGTAAGCACGGGCATCCTCTACACAAAGTAAAATGGAAATCGTGAAATTATTAAGTACGTCCAGTCAAAATAGGAATCTCCCATTTGTCCATCCAAATTCATTACTGAGTTTCAAAAGTATTTCTTAGTGCGTGAATATTTGCATTCTTGTCACTGATGGCCGTGTAACGAACTCCAAATTGACAATCAATCTCCATCCAATTCTTACCATCCTGTTACACTCCCTTTCTCATCAAATCACATTACTCTTTTCCCATTCACAATTATTTACATCCCCCATTTGTCACAGCCTAAATACGAAATTCATGTAAATTGAAATCCTGACTTTTAAAGCCGGCTAAGAAGTGGAAGAAACTAAATTTAATAATCCTACGTTCATTTAGGCAGATAAATGTGTCACATTTGCTGGGTGATTTATTAATAAGCGAAGTCGTAAAAGATATAAATTGAAGGAATTCTAATAGTCGGTTGAATATGGAGCAAATTATACAATTAGTAATAAAATAATAGTATCCTGTGTGTAATCTCTTTGGCTCAAATAAGGAATTGATGATTTCCTTCTTAGACATGGAATAGTGGAGTGAGAAACGTAAATTATGAGTTTTTAATATTGTCAATATAAAGTAGAAGTGTGAATTACGAACAGCAAAGACTCCCTTGTTGGCTAAGAGTGTCTTTATCGTGCGAAAAAGTGTTGTCATGTTACGAAGGGTAAAACCTGTGCAGTAATTATATAAAGTGTATACTGATAGATGGATAAATAGAATGAAGCATAAAATATTTCTACGTTCCGCAATGTTGTGTTGTGGAGTGTAGGGCTGAGTTGCAATGTTTTCTAGTCGAGAGATAACAGAGAGTACATGGCAGTTGCATTAGGATTGGATCAGAATTTCATTAAGTTACGTAGTAGTAGGAGTATAGAGTGAATGAGTTAATGGGAGAGTGTAGGATCTGGTTTGACTTTGTCTTCATTTCTCATTGCATTGAGAGTTGGCAGTTGGGAGTAAAAGAATGAGCTATAGTGGAGCAGCGTAACCTTATGCAGATCTTGTCTTGTCTTTAGGTTGAGATTCATAATCATCCTCGCCTATCCACTATGAAATGAGAAATCAAATCAAAAGCAACCTTGCTTTACTTCTGCTCTGTGCATGCACTCACTCACTATTATACTTTTGTATAGCAAATAAGTAAGTAGCTCTCAGCTATCACTCACATCACATCGCCTTGCTGCACGTAGCACTACAACATCCCCCAATAAATAAAAATGCTCTCGTACCTATTTGCTCATTCACATCGTTATAAATTATGAGTACTAAGTACTAAACGTCCTTAGACCTATCTACTACAATAGATCACAGGTATAGCTACTAGACATAATAAGAAAGCACAGTTTTATAACAGTCCAATGTTTCACTCAGCTATAAATGCATCACACTACACACACACACAGGAATCACCTTCGTATGCTCTGCCCCGTTTTCGTTCATTGAACAGACTCAAATGTGGGACGGATGAATGTAAATGGAATGTTATAATGTAATTAATAATGTTACGGATTATTTAAGGCTCCTTAAGCATAGGTAGATATTATATCTATAATGCTAAATCTACCTGTCATTTTTAGTTCTGCGTCTAAAATCAACGCACCACCAGACAGAACAGAACGTGCAATAATAAATAAGAGCAACCAGTGCAGTGTTTTATTTAGCCGCAGATTAAAATACACGCGTCCCGTCACTCCAGTTTAAATTAGCAGTGGCTAATGAAAGCACCTTGGTCTGCTTTGTCTGTCGCCCTCACATCACATCACAACAATAACATCACTCATTCTACCAACAACTCAAAGTCAATCTTAGTTTACGTCAAAGTCATGAATGAGCAGCAGCAGATGCAGACTCCTCAATGTGAATTCTATCTCTACACTCATAGCTTGTGTGCATTATTATTTATTGCAGATCTTAACTATTCATTGTAGGCTTTGTGGGTGAAGTTTAAAAATAGTCGTGATTTATAATTGTTACGTATGGAAGGCAAAAGCCTGCCAACGTTCATCAGAGCTTAGTCTTGACATAGAGAGAATGAGCAAATTCATAATTTCTAGTTCAATTTGTGACGATGGAATTAATTGTGTGGTGTGCCCTACTTTATACATTTTTCATTATCCTTACAGTCACCATCACCAATTGCCAAGTTTATTGAGAAAAACATTTGTGACGTGCCTAGGTCGATCTGATCTATAGTTTGTGTGTGTATGTTGCTGCATTTAATTGCAGGTAGGACAGCTAGCTACTTTAATGCTTGCGGGCAATTATTAATTATGTTTGAAGAACTCCTGACAGCTTTCAGGCTTCGATTTAGCAATTAACCAAAAAAATATCATTAACATTGACAGATTATTAACAAAGGTTGGCTTTTTGTTTATGACACACTGTTTCTTAGTTTGTAAGGCTACATACTACAGGATTAATCACAGATGCGCCCATTTTATGAATTAAAATACATAAATGACATTACATGGAGTTGTGCAATTTCCATCTGCATTATCCAGCATAGATTTTATTACCGAATGCCACATTTTAAATTGGGTCGTCAAATATTTGTACAATTGTGATTTTATTTAATATACCTAAGTTCATACCTAAGTCATTTTTATAGTATACCTACTTAGTACAATATGCTTATATCGATTAGCACACAGACAATACAGACAGTGGCTAGTTATTCGTTTATTAGTCACTTATTCGTATGTTATTTCTAAGGATTTATGGGTTCATAATTTATGCATCTTGGGTAGAGCATAACAAATCGCTCGGAATTTCTAGTATAGAGATTCTCAGGGTGTCTGACATATTTCTTTTAGTTGTTTAAGTACACTAAAAGAGTTCAAAGAATATCTTAGATGGAATAGTGTAGGCATGTATGGCGAAAAGTAAATCTCAGTTCAGTTGTTGTTTGGTGATGAGATAAATAGTTGGAGTAGCTGTAGGATGAGATCATCTCCGAATTCTGCCGGACTACAATAAAAGTTGGATAGTTGGATGTGTAGGACTGTTGTGATTGATTTGAAAGGGAAGGGGATGTAGAATGTTATGTTAATGGAATAGATATTGGCTCCTTGTTCATTGGAGGAGATCAACGAGCGTTTCTTCACTCATCCATTGTGTACTCACATTACAAAGATTTGTAGGTGCATTGAATTTGCATAGAGAGGCATAGGCAGGCAGTGGACTTGCTAGAGATCCGACTGATTCCTCACCAACTTTATGGCTCCTTGTTCCATTAAATGTACAACTGAAGGATTTGGTCTCAGACTGGAGATTACTAACAAGATCCTCTAACACTCACTCACCTGATGTACTAGTTCTCATCTTTCACTTCTTCTCCCATTCGCTAGTGAGATAGTTATGATGTGGCTGTTGTTATCTCCTGCGTGTGTGTTTTTGATTTCTGGAGACTCGAGTCATCTGCTCAGTGCCTAGTTATGTGCGTCAGGTGAGTTGTGATCAGAGGGAGAGTGCAGTGTCAGGAGGAAATTCAATTGGAGCTCTCCTGTCGGTCAAGAAGAAGACGGGATTATTGCAGTGTTGGTATTAGTAATTGAAACCAGTTAGCATCTCCTCATAATTTCTACCTGTCTGAACTTAACTACGCTTATTATGCATAAATACTCACTCGACTTAGATTTCTATCACTTTTTTATTATTCAAAGATGCCTGTGAGTGAGCATGCAATAGCATTGTGCCCTATTCTCCAAATAGCAAGAGTTGAACAAGTAAAAAAAGATATTTAAAAGCTCCGTTTCATTTCAAATTACTTCTGCTGTTTACCTGTCACTTATCACCACTTTGAATCCGTCATTTTCATAGCACAGCTCATTTTTTCCATGCTCATCTTGGCTTAGCTGGGCTTAGCCCTGTCGGGTGCCCATTTAATGCCCTCCATTTGCATTGCACAGAAGATTTAAATGGATATACGAACTGATCTTCCAATGTGAGAGTGTACAGACACCTCCCACATCCTTTCTATTGAACATGCAGCTACAGTTATGTCATTCACTCCTCACTCGCCTGTCTCTCTATTAATCGATACTCATTTAATTATTGTTCTTGAAATTCCCATTAGTCAGCCTCCCTTTCTCATTCCTCCATCTCCTTTTTCACTTATTGTTCTGTTACTGTATCTATTTAAAAACGGTTAGAAAACGGACAAAGTCCCTTCATACATTATGGATGGGATCAAGGTAGGTAGATTCCTCCTCGGTGGCACCCCCCTCGGGTTAACAGGTATTGAGATACTCGAAATCACACAAAAATTGCACCCAATTCTTAA
>JABASI010007208.1:0-10011 GCA_019776505.1 Tomocerus nigrus | reverse complement strand
TATCATCATTGTATTCTTTATGCTAAGATCGGTAAGGTATGGTATGAGTAAGTAACTCCCATTCCCATCCCATCAGAGTCAATCAGGGCCAGGTCAAGTCAGATTTAGACTCGGATCAGTTTTCTCTGCTCCTCAAACATCTAACCATGCATTCGTTCGTATATAATTTAATTCGCATTTTTTATTCGCATTTTCATTTTGCCAGGTTTGTACTTTTAATTCGTTTAGGAAGAAGCCACACACCTGGTTGTCTGTTGGAGCATCTGTCTATTAATTCTCATGTGATATGCTACTTTATTAATGAATTTGTATCCTGGACTATTCAATCCAACCGTGTTTTATATTCCCTTGTTAGTCATGTTTTTCTTTACATACATATATGTAGTGTGGTAAGATCATACTTACGTAGACAGGGATACATTCATCTGAAAGAACATGAATATTGTAGTAATACGTACTTTTAGAGTTTGTACCCATGTGAAGCCTTGTGTTGTGTACTCCCAAATGAGAGAGGGTTTGCAATTCATTTTATAATACCCTTTTTGTCGGCCTTTGCAAATTGAGTTTCTGATTATCAGTTTATAAGTTGTTTTCTTATTATCTGCCATACAGTACTCTTCCCACTTTTCTTTGATTTGCCTGCTAAATTAGTTTTTAATCAATACAAAAGGATGAGATATTATATACTTCTGCTATAGGTATAAGGAATACTCAGTATTGTAATAGGCAATAATGTATGTATACTAATATGTATACCTACTAATACTATAATGTAGGTAGTATAGGTACCAATTAAAACCCTAAATTATATTCCTTTTCCGAATTTTCGATACATAAGTATTTACTGGACATTCTTTACAAAATGTGTCTGATTTCCTCCAAAGCATTGTAATTGCAAATGGATAGACTATGGCTTCATTGTTTTGAGAGCAAAGACAGCTCGAGAACTCACTTTGAGTTTAAATGAGACCTCCTTGCCACACCATTACTTTTCTTAATGTTACTCATTATTTCATTATTATTCTGGTGTTAATGTAGATATTAAAATTAATGTCAGTTATGTATAATCTATACTTATTCTCCACAAGTTTCTAACAAGGCTGTAGACAGCTCAGGAATGTCAGGAACCACCACTATACTGTTGAAAGCTCGGGATGACTTTTTATTAGTCGTTTCCATCATACTGTGTTCTTCCTTTCAATGAGAAATATTGTTATAAATGAATATTTGGAATACCATCTAATGAAAGCAGTAGTCTATTAAATTTGATGCAAACGATTTTGAAGAAAGTAGAAAATATTTTATTATGTTACCTACCGTCAGTAGTACAGGTACCGTCTGCTTGATATGCAATATGCAAATAGTCTTTCATTCAAAGGTGTCTTTTGTGTTGCCAGGTTTTAGCGTATGTAGTGAACAAAAAATTCAATATTTTTGCAGAGAGTAAGTTCGTGACTTCTACATAACATTAGCTATTATTCGCATCCACAAAACCATATATACTTGCATTTTTCATTCAGAGAAAACGGCATGTGTGCTGAAAACGCATCTTACTTTAGAAATGACTCACTCTCACTCATCATACTCACAATTAGCAAGCAGAATTCTTCTCCCAGAAATTAGTAGTAAGTAATGGGCGCCTAATGAACATACATACATAGTTTTTGTTCATAAGATGATCATTATCAACTGAGTTCTGAACAAGAGAATAGTGGAATCAGGAACTTCATATGTTCAACTCGCCCCAAAAACTATTCCGATCTACTTTTCTAATGAAAGTAATCATTGCAGCAGAAAATTCTAGATAATTGGTCAAACCTAGAATAAAATAACGTAGTTAAGTAGTTAAAATACAAATACGTAAGTTGCAATTTTAAATCTGCATTGTTGATCTCTCCTTTGTTAATGCTATGTGCAGTATTATATGAAAATTGAAATAGCACAAAGTGAGACAGAAAAATAAAACAATTTTTTGCTGATACTAAAATCCTAATGTATTCCATATTTATTGACTATAACATTTTCTTCGTTACATTTATATATACAAATCTTGCTGAATGTTGAACGCAACGTGAGTTTTAGTATCGGCATAATGACATTATAGACAAGACCAATAACGTCTTATCCGATTGAATGCAAAATAAGTAGTATAGTACGAATAACGATCACTTATGGTTAGATTAAGATAAAAAAAATGACGTAATTGCATAATAAACATGAAAAGATCGTATTTACATAAATGATGAAAGCCACAACTCATTACATTCACAGTGTGCATTCTCAATCAAATTAGTTCGCATAGTCAAAATTGAGTCAGCAACAACGGAAGAAAATTATTTGCATCCAATAGACAAGAGAGAGAGTGAATAAATTTTCAAGAATTAGTTTGCTACTTTGATTTGAATAAACTTTGCGTGGTAATATCAGCGTAACCTTACCCAAAAGTAAGTTTTAGTACTGGTAGAGGCTAAAATAAAACGTCCTTTTATTGTAGTAACTTTATTGCAGACACGTTTCTTAGAGTTTTAACCTGTTCCAACCATAACCTCAATACAAAATCTACATAGAAAGGATAATCAGAGCATATATAGGTATTTACTTATTTTCAAACAATAAGGCAATTATTAGAGGTATTGGGTGTATTATGGTACTTCATCGTCGTCTTTGGTAGTTAAAAGTAGACCGATCTAGGTTTATCAATTGTTTCTATATAATCATAGATCGAACGTTAATTTGGTGCTTGCTATAGATAACTAAATTATAGTAATATATTATCTGCCTACCTGTATATAAAATCACCTTCCCTAATTGCAAATTGGGCAAAGTTACAAAAGAAAGTGAATTGTCTGAAATTGACAATAAATGGACACTGTAATGTAACGGAGATGAAAGCATTGGCTATTTGGAGCACCTAGTTTTGCTCCAACCCCATTTATAACAATAATTGTTCATGAACATTTAGTTTTATACATGATCATGGATAATCCAAGGAATTCAGATAAATATTGTAATGGAATATGCAATTCTCCTGTATCCTAATAAATGCAATATTCTGTAGTTAAAGATTCTCCGGTGAATCTCGAAAATAGTTCGATCTTAAAACATAATTTTACTTCTGGAGAGAATTAAATACATACATTTCACCTTTCTCCTTTTCCTGCATTGTATGAGAATCTCCTTTGCTTGTTGACCATTTTATTTAGAATAGAATTTTCATCCTGAAATCTGCGTGCAGACCATTTTATTCAGAATAGAATTTTCATCCTGAAATTTGCGTGTAGCAAAAAGATGGAAAAAATGACAAATGGGATTGTTCTTTTACTTTTTACTTTTACTTCTCGAAAATTGGAAAACATGGATATGTTACACAAGTTACATATGTACTTACCTTGCCGTGTCATAAATCTGTAGATTATTTTTCTATTGATCTACAAGAGTAAAACTATTTTTCAGCAATATCCAGTAAATGTCTATTTTTTCATTTACACTGTAGAACTTTCAACTTTTGATGTAGGTAGTAATCCTATTTGTTTTATCCGCAAATGTAGGCATTGTAGCCATAAAACTACCAGAACTGCAGGAGGGACTGTATTTGTAACTAACAAGTAGAGTGCTAGTGTATTCATCAACCATGTGAGTAATAGTATTGAATCCGCCGATGGTTGTACAAGGTTAAGCAGCATTATATTGTCAGTATCATGAAAGTATGTTAAAAATATGTTGCAAATATGTATGTTTATCTTTAGAACACTATCTGTGCATCACTATTATGCAATTAAGATTTACAACAACAAAATGGCTAATAGTAAGATTAGTGAAATAGTAAAGACTAGCTAGTTCCAAGTTAAGTAGTAGTCAAAGAAAGTTCGTGCCTTTAAATCTTACCTTTATATCTCTCTTTTATGAAGACGATGATTTCTCTGTTTGATTTGTTAGACTTGCCTTTGTGTTGGCTATCTTCTTATAAATTCCTATTTTGCCTCTCTCTAGCTTTAATATTAAATGAGCTGATTTACCTTTACAAAGTTAATTAACAGCTAATGCGATCAGTGTAATACGTGCATTAGCTATAATATTATTTGTTCGCATTATCAATTCATTTTACCTGTACAGCAAATCTCCTAAACTAATAAGTAAATAACTACAAATTGATTTCTAGTACCACTAATTTGTGGACATCTACTAACTAAATTATGTTGCATATGTTTCTTAGGAAAGTTTTATATAAATATGATTTAATGCAAGTCTTATCGGTATTTAATACACAGTAAGTCTTGAAACATTCTTTGTAAAATGGGTTGCGTATTCACAAGTAGAAACTAAGCCGTGTAAGTGCATATCTATAGAAGGACTATTATTTAGAATAGAGGACCAGAACAAATCATCGTGTCGTGTTATTGGTGGGCTACCCACCGAACCGTATAATAAGTACATGTGCTTCTTCACTGATAAAAGGAAGAAGTTTCGACTACGACCCTTTAAATCATTAGCCAGGTTATTATTATTTTATACATTTGCACTACAGGCACTCGCACTGTCAGCAAAGAGATTTGAAATGTAAGAAATGTGCATGAATCAGACTCAGTTTTAGGAGGCTCCACAGTAGAAAGAGAAACAGAAAAGTGCTTTTCATCAAGTTCATCATTTTGACCAATCTGACTGGAAAATCGTGAGGAAAAATTAAAATCTCCTGACAACTTAATCAACTCTTTTTATCTGGATTTGATGTGAGTGTGTATTGAGGATCTACGAATATGCTAGCCAACATGTAAACACTGCAGCACACTGAATAACGAATGTAAGCCCACTTTTGTCAGTTTCCTACCTTTTTACTTAGTAGTTAGTAGGTTAGTACTTATAACTACCTTAGGATCTATATGTATATTCATCAACTCTTTATACACATAAAATTTACCACTTAAGTCAAGCCAGCACTAGTATTACATTCAATGCAATTGCAAAGAATTCTTTGTCATCATCCTTTCTTCAAATTACGACTTCACAATTACAAATTACAATCTTTATTTATCTCAATAAGAAATTTAAATACAGATTGCTTTACTTATTTACTACGGACGCTCCATTGTAATTATTGTACGGAGGAAGACAGTTCAATAAGACTACAAAGAGTAAAATAATAATTAGTGTACAAATTGGTTTATTTCATTATATACATATACGAAGATGCTACTACCAAAGTACCAACATACCATTCTACACATACATGAATACAATGCATAGACGCGTCCAATTGTATTTTTAATTTTGCCTATACAATGAAATTATGAGGAGGCTATATATTTATATGTTGAACCTTCAGTAGCTCATTTTACTGAGGTATGAATGCTTATATCCATATACCCATCACGCATGAATGTTTAAAAGGGCAGTAGTGGAACCATTATCGATGTAATTATTATTAACTACGTTCATAATACACTACAGTAGCCTTAAGGTTGAAATGAAGATGCTACATGAAGTCTGCCACGGAAAAGCAAATGGAATGGTAAGTATGTCGTGTTATTAATTGAGGATTCCTGTGAAGTTTAAATTAAGATACTAAATAGTTTCCCGTAATTTATTTTCCATTCCATATCTTTCGAAATACAAGAGAATGACGATCTACTTGCATTCAAATTTTTATACCTCTAAAGCACTGATTCAAATTAATATTTGTGCAAAGGCAAAAGGAAAGGCTGCAACTAATGCATATTAACTAAAGGCTACAATTTTTTAATTATAATCTTATTTATTGACAGAAAGGAAACAGCAGACGCTTTAATTTTTTGCATATGTGTATACAGTTTGACAATTCTTATGTGCATTTGGAGTTCATTATTTAGTTTAGAAGATGAAATGCATTTTAAATGACTTGGCATTGGAAGACATGACTTGTCCAATCCAAGTCACATGAGTTTAAAGTCTCAACTCTGATCCGTCTGAAACTGAATTGAAATGAAGTATAAAGCATAGTGTATCTGTAATCTGAATGATCTGTAATTCATATTATTGACCTGAGTGTGAATGTAAATGTAATGTAGGAAGATAATCCAAGGAACAAAATACAAGTTGAATCTTTGCAACATATTTCTGTAGTATCAGTGACAATCATTTAACGGAGCTAAACAAATAAATCAACTTTAGTCTCTGACAGAGTCACGAAATCACGATTAGATTACAGATAGATTTTTTCCGCGTCTATTACTTACTTTGCTAATACATTGAGGATGAAGATAGGTACAAGCACATTTGTGTATAACTAAACAAAACCACCATTCTTGATAGCTAAGTATATTATTGTTACAGAAGGAAGTCTGAGCGAGTGTGTACAAATTGTGTTGCATTATGTCATGCTATGTGCGAGTATTAGAATATTATTATATTCTGTGTCTATGTGAATCGGATCATCTTCTTTTTTCAGTTCTTCTGCTGACTTATGTTTTGTGTTGCGTACAAATCGTTTAATCTAACTTTAACTTCTCTCTCCCTTTCTGTCTTAGCCGTCAATGTGGATCTTTACAGCTTAAGAAATCTCTGTACAGAATTAATGGATCGATCGAGTCATTAACCAAACACATTCTACTCATGCCACAGAGTCAATGTACATGGATATCTATTTATTTTACTAGTATAGTATTATCCAAGTGTATAATATTAGAAATGTTATAGTACTTAGTACTTACCATGTTTTATAAAGTTTGTCTACAAAAAATGCAATTCAAAACTGGCCGTAATAAATGTAACGTTTGTTCAGGGAAGGATAGTTATTAGCAGGTAAAGTCAAACCAAAGCAAAGCCAGACCAATTCAATACAAAATAGATTACAATGGAATGGTAAAAGAAAAGAATGAGAAAACAATTAGTTTTGTGGTGAGACTAAGGCTTATCCCATGCTTATCTGTTTTTGTCTTGTCTTACACTATAATACATAATACGTTCATCCATCCTTTTATATTTCTACTTTGTCAAGTTCGTTCATCCCAAAGAAAAGGAAGCACATCTGTACAGGTACTCTGATCTATCATGTATGAAGTATAAATACATTAACCAGTAACCAAAGAACATACTTTAAAATTAAACACCTACCACTGCACATATTATTATAGCACTTGTTTGTACTTCAGCTTCTTTTTACATAGCTTAGTATAAAGAAGACAATCAAAAATTATTGAAACCTCAGGTAACTATCACGTAGAGAAAAGATCGTTCACATTCTCCGTCTTCTACTGACACCTCATATGAAAAGTTCAATACAATCTCAATCCTAAATTCTCAAGTGTTATTATTACGGAGCCTATTACAGCAACATCGTATACTACTGTTTTTCAAGTTTTCAATCGCAATGATGCTGACAAAATACTTTTAGTTTAATGTTATTATAGCACTTGTTTGTACTTCAGCTTCTTTTTACATAGCTTAGTATAAAGAAGACAATCAAAAATTATTGAAACCTCAGGTAACTATCACGTAGAGAAAAGATCGTTCACATTCTCCTTCTTTTCCTGACACCTCATATGAAAAGTTCAATACAGTCTCTATCCTCAATTCTTAAGTGTTATTATTACGGAGCCTATTACAGCAATATCGTATACTACTGTTTTTCAAGTTTTCAATCGCAATGATGCTGACAAAATACTTTTAGTTTAATGTCTACCTATTTTGTCTCATTTAATGTATTTTTAATTGAATACATAAATGTCTCGCACAGATCAGAATTAAATTTTCTCTAAAATTATGTCCAAAAATGATGACTGAAGTCAATTCGTCAGTTTCAATAATAAATGTTCCTCCTATAGTCTTTCATTATCTCACCCTCTCATAAATCACAGAATGAATTGTCTTAGGTGGTCTCATTGAACTTTCGTAGTTCAGGATGTGAGCTACGCTCTTGTCGTGTCATGAATGACATGACATGACAGTTGCTGAAATCCCAGGAGACTTTTTAAAACTGCATAGCTATAAAAGTTCTTGTCTTGAAATGCACCTTAAAGATCTAACGAGAAAGTTAAACTATAGGAGGAAACAAGAGTCCGCTGAGTTGTTAGGGCAAGCCGTGCCGTTTACCTGACCAGACACTAGGCGTTGTATAGCACGTAGCTCACAACTTGAATTCATGTTTACTCTCATTTCGTGCATAACGACAAAAAACAGTGTAAATACATGATTTTCTCAGCCTTGTTGTTGTAAACTATTTATATTGCATACTTTTATACATACCTACCTTACAACTGCAATAACATTACGAGAGAGTATTAGCTATTAACAATAAACACTTTAAATTCTATGGTACTTTGATGATAGGAAGTGGTGACTCAGAATTTGCAAATAAATATTATTTTCATTCATTAAACACTACAGAAGATTGAAAAATTGTTTGTTTTGTAACAATAAACACTTTAAATTCTATGGTACTTTGATGATAGGAAGTGGTGACTCAGAATTTGCAAATAAATATTATTTTCATTCATTAAACACTACAGAAGATTATAAAATTGTTTGTTTTGCTTGGTATTGACTATCTAATGTCCTGTTTGTTACCACCAGATGTATAGGGTACATCAATTAATAGATTTTTTGGAAAACTCGCTAAAAAATTTATACTATAGCATTTCCGATGCCTCACGATCCGTCGGTTAAAACTCTCATCACATAATATTTGCTTGATTAACTAAAACTTACAATTTATTTTTGGTACAGCAACAAAAAACATTTTTCTTGAACTACCTATGTGAATTCTTATAAGTGGCAATATTGTATCATTCGAAAATACTTTGTGTGGAATTTGTAAATGCAGGTGTGCTAAACTTTTACTTTTGATTTGATTCGTGGTAAAAAAATGATTTCTTGAGTAAGTGCTAAAGAAATATTTATTTTTATAAAAGGAAAGTAGTCAAAGGAGCGACATTTTTCGTTGATACGAAAGAGGGTAGGTAGATAGGTAGGTAGGTAGGTAGCTATTAGCTGCTAAAAGCAATAGATGATTTTTATGTTTGAATTCGTAGAAAAATGACAAATGAAGGGAAAGACAAGTCATAGACTTCCAACTAATTTATTTCTCTCCGTTTGTAAGTTAACATTATAATGACTTGCCTTCATATTGTCACTTATCGTTAGCATTCCTGTGAGAGCGCAAGCATGCAGAACAGAGCGAAATGAAACTCTAAAAGGGGAAAGGGATGAGCATAGGGAAGTAGTTACTTACTTATTTACTTATCATCTATACTTGTAAGTAGTTTTATAATTTAGATGTGTGGAAAGTACATAAGTAGGATTTGAAGAGGAAATTTAAAATGAAGATGAGTGTTTAGATTAAAGACTTACGGAATTTTTACATGTATGTAATGTAAGAGTGTGGAATGCAAAGGATGACTTAAAGAAATGAATGGATGGAAATGGAATGCAGTGAATAAAGTGAGGAATGCATAAGAAATGAAATTGAAGAATCCATTTAATTCACTCCAGAAGAATTATAATAATATATGGGACTTTGACTATGTCTTCATCGTCACTTGGTAGCTACAGCCAAAGATAAATGGAAGATTGTTCCGGATGGAGTAATGAGATGTGAAGCGTGATGATTTTGACAAAGTCAAATTCAAGTCTACCATTCTCCCTTCCTCTTCTTCATAAATAATATGATTTTGTCTTTATTAATGTAATGTACAGAAGTGTACGGTAATTTCCTGTCTGACACAAGAGATAGCTACCAAGAAGTACATCTAATGGAAGGATAGTAAACTTCGGTTGACATTTTTACTGATGACATTAGTCTCTTTAGTCTCAGCATCTTTTGAAATTAGAGTGAAGCCAATGCAAACGGAGACAACTGGTTGGCTTGATGAAAAGGAAGAAAAACTAAACACCTCCGCAAACAATTTGCATGAAAAGCACTAAAACACTCTGAAATTTCTCAAGGAAACTTTGACATCCCTTCGCACGCTGCAAAACTCATTATAATCTAAATAATGGAACATGCAAGAAAGTCAAGACATTTTTCAACATCCAAAAAAA
>JABASI010007207.1:0-10012 GCA_019776505.1 Tomocerus nigrus | reverse complement strand
TTTACTTTACTTTGTAGTGTGCATAAAAAGTATACAATTAAATATTAACTATAGAATTGATACTAATTTATTAATTTCCATGTTAGTATTTGTATTTATTTCCTCTATCATATCAATATAAACATTCAAAACTTAGTATTCAGTTATATATGCTTTATATATGCACAATTATTTAAAAATGACAGTTGTATATATTGATTAGTGTGATTAGTAGAGCTCTTATTGCAATATTTGCATGTACAGTGACTCTAATTGGTTTTAATAAGAATAGTGTAGCAGTACATTGTACATTGGTATTTATTGCTACAATCACAAATGTAAATACTAAAAGTGAGACCATCTCTATATATTAACATAATATATGTGCACTAATACTAATTACAGTTCAGTAACAAGCGACAATAATGATTAAATATAATGCATAGAGTATATATCTATAAATATATTTCTATAGTTTAACGATGCTACTAAAAAAGAAGACTTTGGACTCGAAGAATCTATATAGTGGCTTTGTTTGCTTGTGTTTGTGTGTGTGCATCTATGGATTATATTGATGTAGTCTTTTTCAAGGTTAATATTGCTCTGTCTCATTTGGTTGTATTAAAATCCTACAAAAAACATTTCTCTTTGTGCATTGGATACAGGATAAGGTGTATATTGGATTTTATTGTATCTATATCCATCCATTTATACATTTATTTTATATCTACATAGTGTATGTCTCTTTATAAATATAAATCTTATATATCTGTCTTAAGAAAATGTGTTTGAGTGTCTAATGAAATAGTTGAGAATTGTATTATTTTATGTGTGATAACAAGACTAGTGTCTGGTTATTGTCTGCTAATGCTAAGGAGAGTGTGTAGGATTTTGATATTCATTGATGGTGATGATGTTTTTGGGCTGGGGATGTAATATTCATGATTATGGGATTTGGGGATAGGTAGTTTGAGAGTTTTTAGATGTGAGACACGACATTTTATATATAGAGTCAACTACTACATAGTTATATAGATATATAATATTTTTATACTCTTTTGTGTATATGACTAACAAGAAAAAGACACTTGTGCCGAGAGGAGACAGATCTATTCTTTTGTCTGTTCCTACATTTTCTGTTTTCTAAGGCGTCTCTTTCTATAATAGAACACGTCGAGTGTCGAGTCCACTGGCTATTTATAAGCATTCATGAAAAACTTAGAGATTCATGGGGAAATCCATCATAAAAAATGTTCAGAGCCTTTCTTAACATCATCCTTCTACACACTAACTCCTAATCCATGCATATTACATCCTTCAAAAACATGCACATAAGAATACTAAATCTAAAAGAAAATGAGATTAGCTTCTCTCTACACACGTAAACATTGGCACAGACTTGGCACTGTCCTGCCTTGTTGTCATGTGCAAACTATTAAAAATATTCCTTTTTACATAGAAAACATAACACTAAGATTTTGGCAGAGATTTTATCCTTAACTCCAGAGGTTAGTACCATGCAGACCTACTTTTTTACGACGAAATATATTCAACTACTTGCTATTTCTTAATAATAATATGTATGAGATATACTAAATGGAAATTGGCCTTCCAAGAAAAGAAAATATATTAGGCGGAGATGAGGATGAACATATAAAAATTATTTTACAACCACCAAAATAATTTCTATTAGAGACTTTGCGAAATTGTGCCAAGTTATTTTTATATTTCTAATTTTCTACGTAGTAAACCAAAAGAATTAACGCGTAGTTTTACAACTCAGTAGTAATCATCTAATCATACTCAAAGTTCAAGCTTGTAAATATGGAAATCAATTAAGACTTTTTTAAAAAAATAACTAAAAATTATTTTACAGCCAAAATAATTTCTATTAGAGACTTTGTGAAATAGTGCCAACTTATTTTTAAATTTGTAATTTTCTATGTAGTAAATTTTCAACCCAGTAGCAATCATAGTCAAATCTAAAACTTGTAATAAATATGCAAATGAATTTAGAATTTAAGACACAGCGCTGTAAAAAAGTTCTGAAATTTTAATCTCACCTGAGATAATTAAGAACTTTGACTCGTTCCCACCCTGGGCCAATTTTGACCCAGTGCTCCCCAGGGGACCTCCAGTCTTTTGATATAAAAGGCATTGTGAATATTTCTCTTGATTTTTTTTAAACGATGGAATTTATTCTCGCCACATAATAACGGTTTACAGTAATCTGTACGGTTCCTAAAGTTAAAACTTTAAATGTTAAGAAAAAGATTCTCAATTCACTGACTTTTATGTATGTAAACTGTAAGAAGAAGAATAAGGAGGAGGAGGTAGAAGAAACAAAAGAAGAAGAGCACATTTCCGTTGCTTTTCGTTTAACTGAACTTATAATTGAACTTTTCCTTCCTTTTCTTTGTTGCTTTTGCTGTTTTGTTGTTGTGTAGGTTTGAGGAATGGCGTTTAGTTAAATGAAGAATGTGTTAAATACTTTTCCTAATGCACAACGTTATTAAAATCCCAAATTCTCTAATAAAAGTAGAAAAATAAATTTGGGTATTAAAATGCTGTTATGATTTCCACTTGGTCATTTCTTTACAATTCCTCATAATTAAATTAGTTCTCTCTTTGTTTTTTGATTTCGAACGTTTAAATATTATTCTGGTAATATTATGTAAAGAATAACATCCGCAGTTTTTTATGTTGACTGTAACGAAGTCGAGTGTAAGCGTAAACTGTTTGGCTTTGTGCAAATTGTGATTGGGATCTGCTGGCTGGTGGATAATTCTGTTCTGTTTGTGTGTATGACTCTCTCTGTGTCTGACTGATCTGCTCCTGCTTCTTTTCCTACATCAGTCAGCTGTGTTTTGTTTACCACATAGAGACTTTACATCAGTTTTAGCACAGGATCACTACAATACAGAAACGTATCTTTTCATTTCATGCAAACCAACAACTAAGAGAAGACTCTCCTGTATAAACGTCTCTCTCTCTATCCTAAAGAACTAAAGAACTGAAACTCCTACTACTCCTTTCTACTCTCACACACTCACTCCTGCTGCCTGCCTGCACCACACAAAATCGCACAGACTCAGAATGAACAAAAACATTCAATTCCCTACTACAAACTACAGCTAACGTTTTGCACTGCAAAAGCAACAACTATGAGTAGAATACAGCGTGAGACACATATTATACGCCCTTACCTGTCTATACAATCATATAATTACCTAAATATAATTCGCAATAATTTTTGGGTTTTATTTAATGCCGCATTAAATTAATTTTCTCCAAAAATTATTTAATGCTTAAATATGCTTAAATATGTACTGAATTTTTCCCTAGAAATAAATAAATGTTGCATTAAGGATTTATTGACTTCAAATTAATAATACTTGACAAATGATTCATAAGTAAATCGCATTTTTATCTACAGTCTAATTGTATAAGAATTTTAAGAAATTTTAAATCATTTAAGAAATTTTCAGTAGGTAGGTACCCCATAATTTTTAAATGAAAGTTGTATATATTTAACATTATGGATTATGTGATACCTATTTATAATTGAAAATAGTTTTTATATGAAATTAAGTTGTATATTCAATAATTAAGGTGTCTATACGCTTTACATTAATATATTAATATTATATACAAACAGCAGTGTGTGTAAAAATTACATTAGTATCCTTATACGATTTCTTGCTTTTAAATATTACATTAGTAAATATATACTTGAATTTAAATACAGTTTTCCTGAAATGTGTAGAGCGATCCCGTTATAGTTAGAGTTAAAACTAAAACATTCTTTGCGAACAGAATTAATTTTGAATGCAATAAATATTTTTAAATTCAGGTTTGAAACTGCATTACCTACTGCAGGATAGTAAAAGTTAATTATGATTTAATGCTTTCGGATTTTATATACACTTTGAAATCTGCTAGAAAATATTAAGGACTTATATTAGATGCTTGCCTTAGTTTCAAATCGAATTATCATATATAATGTTGGTAATTAGCATTAAAAATAAATATATTACTAAGAAATTGTGTATGCAATTATGAATGAATCTTTTGGAATGATCATCCTATAATAATAATCCTGAATTTTAATGAAATAACGGATAAAAATATATTCAGTAGCATAAAAGATGCACGCTGTATTCGAAATAGAATGCAAGGAATGTGCATTTATTGGAATCCGTATGTATGCTGCTGGGATAACACTTACTACCGTAGCTCTAGTCGCAGTCACACAATAATATTTTGCAGATAAATAATATGTACAAAAATGTACGTACACATGGCATAAGGATGAGAATAATAATAAGTGCAGTAGCCAGTATAAAGGGTCCCATGTACACACACACATATTATACATGGATATATGGTAAAGATAGTTTCTGTGTCTGCGTGATATTATGAGCAAAATGAACATTGTCATAAGTGACACTCTGACATGAGGTTTGCTACGTCCTCACTTACAAATGCTTGTTCATTCATATCTTATAAGAAACTTGGTCATAAATGAAGACTACAGCAGACACATGTGTGAATTTTCTGTATTTTGTTGCTATGTAGGAATAGAACATCGTAAAAGACACCAAGTCGCACAGAACTCTTACGCTGTAACGCTTTGTACGCTACTGTTTCTGGCTTCTATATGAAAAGGTTTTGCTCTCATTCTATCGGCTTTGCGAATTTATCTTATCATTCTATATGTTAAAAATTAATTAATAACCATGCAATACACGGAATTATCATGTTTACAAAAACAATCCTCATATTGCTTACGTAATTAAAAATAAACAATCATTGTGAAATGCATCCAGTGCATAAGATCCTGCTTGATATCCAATCGAAATAATATTATTATTATGACCAAGTTCTCTTTCAGCTTACGTCCGAGAATTAAACGTATTTTTCACGTAGGTGATTTACATTTATGCAAAAACCATTTTGGAGAAAATGGCGAAAATGTTTTTAAGGGTTAAAAACATGGAATAACATGATACATATTTTTATCAGGAGTTTTATTGTTTCCTCGTTGAAAATGAAATTATTTCGTCAACTTATTTTTCTGACATTGCAGTGCGTATTGAAATAAAAATGTGAAACTTTTAATTATATTATTAATTGCATCTCTGTATTGATTTGATGAGATTAGGTTAATTCACTGTTGAAATTGCAATCTTGAAAAATATATGGGTTTTTGCATGTCTTTGAAAAATATGTCTGGATTTTAGATCCCTTAGCATGTAACAATATGAATGAGTATAGCAGCACCTGGTGTACACTAAAGTGCCGAGCCGAGAGAGTGGCAAAGTGTGCATGGATGTCAAGCCGAGTAAAATCTCACGCCAAAAGGCAAACTGGCTTATAATGTAAATGTAATTGTATGGTGGAAGATATAAGATCGATGGGAATGGCGGGTCTCGTCCAGAGGCGGTTTTTCTTATAGTCATTTTATTTAGCAGTCTTTTCCCCTCCAATTTCATGTTCCTTTCTTGCTGCGTGTCAATCCGAAAATTATGTTGCTGTCATTTCGGAGTTTACTCCAAAATAAGCACACACAGACAGACAGACACAACTTATATCGTCCCAGGATAGAACTCTAAGTAAACAATTTTATCATCTGACACATCGAACTTCCCAAATCATTTTTGCTGCATCAAACTGTTTTGCTTTAGAAAGACAGACGATGGAAACGTGTGGAAATGTGTGGATGTCTATTTCAGATGTAGCACACTACATCATCATTCTATCCACGACCATTTCTTCAATCCATTTCAATGAAAGCCTTTAATACGCACTTTGTTTACCTGACGTGACACGCAGACTATTTACCAGCTTTATTTTTTATACAACAAAACAACCAACTTGGATTGTTTGATAGGCCAAATATGATTTCTAACGTTTTGTTTTGATTTCTGTTAAGTATGACTAAATAAATCTTTTGTCCACAGTTCGTTCACACTCCCTCGCCTATCCAATTGAAATTACAGTGACTACTATGCCTAATTCATGTTCCACCACTTCATGATCTATGCTTTTATTTTACCATACAGGAAAAATAGTCTCAGAAAACTTTTTTTTAAAAACCATTTGTTGCATGCATGTAAAAGTATTTTTTCGAATTATATTAAGTTAATTATTGTTATGAAAATTTCTAAATTTTATAAACATTATAAATGCAATACATTTTAGCGATACAAACGACGAAACGACCTACCTAATGTATATATTTATTATTACTGTAAATAAGTTCCATTAATTTTGTAATAAAAAGTATTATCAGATAAAATATCATCATTTTGAATACCTGCTAATAAATAATTCTCAACAAATAATTTTACAGTGAGATATTAATTGATAAAAAGATCCAAATTAATTCAGTAGAGACTTCCAGAAATATAAACAGGAGAGAGAGACGTAATACATAATTTCTACAACAGAATGAGATGTTCTTGCAAAAAAAGTTTTGTATATTATGTATATAGGTAGGTTTTATATGAAGTGATGATGTGACTGACTTTACTCGACCACTGCATTATTTCCCAAAGTTTGTCAAAGTGTCAATCATGCGGCTATTCTTTGCAACTCTTTTCTTTTTCAGCCTTTGTACGCTTTTGTGAATAGGGATTTCCTGCAAATTTGACATTTGCAAATGAAATTAAAGGCATGACAATGGAATCAGCAGCACACTCACCTCACCCTACACACATTCTCTGAACATACAGAATACATATAACTCGCGGCTACAATATAAATCCTTCTTTAGAGACTTTAGGGAATACCTTTGTCCATTTTCTATTACAAATTCCTACTATTTATATAGGCCCCTAATTATTACATTCACGTTTTCTGTCTACACTTGTACATTTTGTACATATTTCGAGAAATCCATTTTGCACATATTATACACATGCATTATATCAAGCTGACATTTAAATAATTACATTTGATTCATCTAAGAAATTAACATAATGGTAAATCATGGATGGGATTCAAATTATTCAAAATATAGGGCTATAATAATATTTGAATAAAATTAGTATGTGTATTTAATATGAATCTTTCGACATTTTGAATAGTTAAGGTATAGGTACATGGGCACTTGAAACTTTTGAGACAAAATTTGTAGACATTGCGCTAGAAGTCTAGAAGAGTCTGTGTACAAAGTACAAACACTTGTTAATGACGTTCACGAATGTACTAGAAGACACATACGTGTAGAAAATAAATGAATTCCCCTGACATTTAGCTGGAAAATTAAATTACCTGATTTAATTAATTTTCTCGTGACTGTTCATGGCAGCCACCTCCATATGTAATCCTTGAATAGCTCAGACATATATATAATTTCATATATAATTCTTAAACATATATTTTACTTATATTAGTGTCTATATAGACGGAATGTATGTATTAGGTAGAAAAGTGGCTAATCGGAGCATAGGGTTGTAGCTAACGACAATAATTAGTTGCAATAATATTGGAGATGCTTTTAGTTAGAAAGGAAGCCACAAGGCCAAACGCTTAAAATATTTCCATGTCAGATCAATTCTTCCTCCTCCTCCCGTTTCATCTATGGAAAACTTTCTATATTAATTTTAGTTTGCCTTTTACTTTTCACACAATGAAATATTCAAAGTGTATCGTTAACCAAGTCTTTATGCATAAGTGTAAGTAGCAACTGCCAAGTAATTAAATGATAAACTTCACTTTGTGCATAACTCGGAAACTTCTGAGCCAGCAGCCTTTTATATGCCAATAGAATAATTAGCAAAACGATGATAAGCAAAGACATAAAAGTTTCATGTGTAGAGACAAATTTTATGAGAGCGTGTGCGAGGATGTTGGGGATGATAGAATCCGGAAGATGATCAATCCGATTACAAAGTTAGCCCCCATGCACAATGAATTTATAGCTAGCTTTTGGAATGAGCAGGCAATTAAGGGCCCGACATAAGAGACAAGTGGGCACTAGTAGTGTGTCTAGTCTGTCTCTGTCTGTTGTAGTTAGGTAGGTACTTGGTTAACCTTGTTAGCGTTGTCTCTCTAGTCTCTAGCCGCTTTTGTCTCTTATTATTAGAACGGACATGCATGCCATTCCCTAATAACATTTCCACACAGCGAGTAATAAATAAAGCAGTTCATGTTATTCTACAGGAGAAGTGCACACCGAGGAATTCACCGGCAATGACATGCGGGAAACAGAAGGAGAGGAGGATGTTCTTCAGATCTTTGTGATGTCGGCCTGGATGCTGAATACCAAGTTAATGCAGGGCAGGGCCGGTTTGCCGACTCAATCACTGCATGGGCCCGAAAAAATTAAAGGGACAAAAATTATCAATCGAAAAAAGGCTTTTCACCAAACGTAGCCATTTATTTTTACTTTACTGCAATTGTGAACGGTGTTATGCAAAACTCAGTCAAAAAATTCTAAAAAAATCCAAACCCTATTGAAAAATTAAAAATAAAATGATAGATATCGGCTAAAATGTCTCGAATCTCGAAAACTTCAAAATATCCATTCTGAGTATATATAAAAGTATGATCATTTTTTTCAGTTTTTCCCAAAAGTTCCATAATTTAATTATTTTTCAATGAATAAAAACATTTAGAGTTGGGAAAGTCTAATTGTTAGACTTCAAAAATTCTTCCTTGTCTTTGTATGCCAATAAACCGACATTTTTGAGCCAAAATTGAAATTTAAAAATGATTTTCTTATTTTTCAATGTAAAATAACTGACGTTGTGCATTGGAAAAACAAAAGTGCACTTTGCAGTAGCTACGTTGTTAGCAATATTTGGCAATAAATCTTAGAATTGCAAAAATATTTTGCAAATATTATTACTCATAATTTTCACAGTTTATAAAACTCTTCGGGATTTAATGGGTTTTAGTGTGCAAAAAACTTAGCACTTTTATTCGAGAAGAGAGAGTATCCTAAATTGTTACATATTGATAGTGTTATCCGAGCATACCGGGTGAGTGGGTGAGGACAATGAGCAATGAGCCACTAAGCCGGTCCTGAAAGAAAGTCCTGAATTGCTGAGTGTGTGGAGAGAAAGTGGAGGGAAGTCGCAGTCGCGTCGGTAGGAACTGAAAGTGATGTGGTTGTGTGGCTGGACAAAAAAGAGGAACCTTGGAAAGTGACTTGACATTGGAAAGATTCCAAGTTGGCGAATGTAGGACTCAAGGTCTTGCCTGACTCTCCGTCCCCGTCCTCCGCCGAATTTAATGGAGCTATGTGCTAAGCTTTAACTGTGCTTAACTCGACTATAGCTCTGTGTGTTGAGTAGCCTGTTCTTTCATTCCTCCCTCACTACTCAACTACTCACTACTACTATACTCGCCAGTTTGCAAACATCGGTTTTTCTCGGGCATTGATTTTTATTGGCGGTGTTATGTTATGTGTGCTTCACTTCACTTATTACTTTACGTCTACTAGACTCTACTCCTGGATGGAGCTAGTAAATAAACACTTTACACAACTGCAACGAAAACGTATCCAAGTCGAGCTCTCTGACTTGTATGTCCTCCTAGTCCTGCCCCTACCCTACCTAGTCCTAGTAGTCCTGCATGGCTTCATTCCCATTACCATTACTTACTTTATAGATGTTCAGGAAAACTGCAAATGCGTTTTAGCTCAGCTAAAGCTACTAAATAGTAGTGGCCTGATAGAGCCAGGAACCAACAGTCTTCCTTTTGGTCGGCTAAATTGGTCAAAAATGAAAATTGAAAATTTTTTGCAGGCTAAATTGGTCAAAAATTCAAATTCAAACATTTTTGCAGGCTAAATTGGTCAAAAATTATAAATTCAAACATTTTTGCTGGCTAAATTGGTCAAAAATGTAAATTCAAACATCGTTTCAGGCTAAATTGGTTGAAAATCCAAATTCAAGCAATTTTGCCCTCTAAATTGGTCAAAAATTCAAATTCAAACATTTTTGCCAGCTAAATTGGTAAAAAATTATAAATTCAAACATTTTTGCTGGCTAAATTGGTCAAAAATGTAAATTCAAACATC
>JABASI010007206.1:0-10012 GCA_019776505.1 Tomocerus nigrus | reverse complement strand
AACGAAATATCATGTTGGAATTTGCAATTAGTAATGGATTTAGAATTTTTTGTCCAAAACGAATTGTTATGTCTCCCTTATGACTTTATGATGACATATTATTGAATTTATAGTTCGAAAACAACATAGCATGAGACCTGCCATTATCTGCGATAAAATCTTACGATGAATTACATTTTATGGCTAGAATATCAACAACAACAGTTTCTTTTTTACCGTTATTTACTACGATAGTTTTGAACTGTAGGGTTTATATTTTTGTTTACACTTATCGCAGTTTTATGGCAATAATTATTAGTGCATTCCTCCCTATTGGCCGTTCGTATGGTAAATACAAAACTAAATCAAAAGCATCGAATGTAAACATGAACCAGTAAAAGAAATTCTTAATTTATGTGTGTAGCAGTAGTGGTTTAAAATTATTCCTTTACTCTAAAAATGTTGAATAATAAAAGAGGAAAATATAAAAAAATGTGATTAAGGCTAAAAATCCTTAGCCACAAATGTGAGGATAAATAAATATTTTCATGTGAGGGACTAGAAATGATTTAGAGATCAGATACAGTCAGTGTGTGTTATTTTGCATTCTGCAACTTGCAATGTACGTAATTATTTAGGATAATGGCTTTATATTGAATATCTGTAGTGGAATGGACCTGAATGCCATTTGGACAGTGGTACTTTTTTGTTCGTAAGTTCCATGTAGAAATCATAAAAATCATCTTAGGAAGACTGTTGTCAAGATACACAAAGGCTTTTCGTAGATGGTCGTACGTGCTTGGTTAGGTACTTTATGGCTCGCTCTTGGTCCATGTTGGAAAAAGGTAGAGGCTCATACATCACGTAATGATATTATTACCAATAGTAAAATTTGGTAGGAGAGCTAAGAGATAAAAATGAGTCGGTACAAACATCCTAACGTCGCAAGCAACTATAATGTTGATGCCGTGTAGCCTAGGAATTGCACTTGAGAAGAAGAAGAAGAAGGTTCGTTATGCAAATGGGCTGCATATTTTAGGGTAGCATAATATTTAGTTATCACTTAAGTATCACATTACTGCACGGCATAGATGAAGAGTAAAACTGGCGAAAAGAGGTCTGGATGTGTGGAACTTGATTTTGCATGGAAATAAAAGGGATTTACTATTTACTGTTGTACTCCCATAGAGCCACATTTCTGCTACTCCTACACACGTACACGTACGTAGTTACATACATACATAAGTCCGTCCGATGACTGAGAGTCGACTGGTACTAATAATGAGCAGTGGCATGGCATGATAGCATAGCACTGTGTACTAACTAAAGCTGACTGTGGCATGGACACAAAGAGAAGGACACGTTAAAATGCAGGACGTCGTCGTACATATAACGTAACTTTGGTAATAATAGTAATAGGTTCTCAGGTGAGTTTATTTCTGCTTTGGTGGCTGTGTGATTATGTTCCCTTCTGCCTGCTCACTACACTGTTAGTCGACGTCTGTCTATTGTAATTGTAACACGGCAAGGGAAATGAATGCACATCAACACATCAAAGCCATAGCCAACTAGTATCGTCGTGCAGGGCAGGGCTCCTCTGGCATTAGCAATAACAACGAGTAGAAAATGTTTTAATATTATCTGACTGAAGTACTATGTGGGAATGGGAATCCAAATCCTATTTTATTCAGCATCTACAGAAGGTTGTGCTCTAAGGAATAAGTTCTATCTGTAATCTAACATTATAGGATGATGTAGTAGTAATGTCTGATTGGTCATGCAGATGCAGGTGTACGGCTTACCTTTACTTTTGCGGAACTCTCTGTTGCTACATGTTAGACTTACTTGCAATTTCACATGTACACTACACTGCTCACTGCATACTAAAAACATGTTCCTAACATACACAATATCCTTAATAGGCCTACTCAAGTGTTTTTTCATGTTACGTTTTGTTTTACTACAATGCAGTGTCTTATTACATTAGATTTACAAGTATTTGCCATATTATAGCTAATACTAATATAAATCATGTTATTTACTATCTTTGGAATATTATGGAAGCCAACCAAATAGATTTAACTATTCTTACGACTATCTTGTATATGTACATGATATTTATATACTATATTCGAATGATTTATATTATTGTTGGCATGCACTACACTACTATGGAGAGAAACTAATATAGAGAGATCTAAGCCTTTCTTCTGCCTAGCAATAAGTTGTAGATCTATCCAGTCACCAGTACGTGATAATAATTACTTATCATCAAAATAAGCAATGTACTGAGCTACAACTATTTCACTGCATTGGATTCTATTTTGCATTTGCTAACATTAGCAATTGTGTTTAGTTTGTGACGACATGTTATTGTTATGAGCCGTTGTAGTTTAATGCTGGAGTTGGACACGGGAATATTATTTACGCTTTACTATTAATTTTTTTGATTGTTGCAGAAGCGTAACATCCTTAAGTGATTATTGAATTATGTTAGAACCACTTACTAATGGTAATCTTGTATATACAAAGGTGCATTTGTTATACATAATATACACATTTAATAGTAAATTTGATACAAAGCAAAGCAAATTGTCAAAAAAATTATACGCAGTCCATGCTCACTTCAGATTGTTTACGTAGTTTAATTGTGCATTATTTATTTATTTAGTGTGTGGGATGTTTATAGGAAATGTGATCAGATTTTGTTGTATGACATAATATCCATCTTACTTCTTCTACTAATTATGTAGATTTGACATGAACTATTTATACAAGGAGATGCCGTGCGTGAGTAAACGCGTTACAAATAGTTACAACTTGCAGTTTTTAAAAACTAGTATGTGTGTTATTCCCACTAACGTCTAACATCAGTTACAAACATAAATATGAAACTACCATGATAAATATAAATGTTTTAAAAGTTCTTTTTCAAGAAAAATTGAAGTTTTAGTCCATGGCTATAAATGACATTCAAGTATTATACTATCGTGGATAACGCAGTATAGTTTCTGCGTTCCCTGACTCCTGTATCCGTTACACAGATGAAAACTATTGGCAAATAAGTATTATTAACATTATGTTCTATTGCTCTACAATATTCTCGATTCACGAATGTCGAATGTTGGGGTGTTGAGCCTGTAGACTAGACAAGCAATTCTATTGTTATGATTCCAGGAGAGCAAGGATTTCACAACGACTCAGGTTCATTTCATGAGAACAAAAAAGATTGTGCAATGTTTTGCGTTGTTAGTCTACCTAGCAGGCACTTATTATTTTACAATTGATACAGCTATTGAAATCAATTGTTACTTTGTTACACATCTCATAGCATTCTTTTTGATGCTTTCTGAAAAACATACAACTTAATAAATAACGAATACGTTCATCATTTCCTTTTCCTATACATTTCTAACTTACAATGAAGTGCAATTTACATTTTCTATTACATAATGTGAAGTAAAGCAGACTCAAAGCGTAATCAGATTCGATTCGACGTCTCTCAGTGTAGATAATTCAATGCTGTAAGGTCATAGTCATAATATTATGGCAGTAGTGCAGAGATCATTTTGGTAGGGGAGAGACATGAGAGTTCAACAACGCAACGGAGCAATTTTCAGGATGTGATGCGAGAGAGAGAGAGCTAAATTATTAAATGTGTTTCAGTTGGTGTTGTATCATTGTATCAGCTCTTTCTTATCTGCACTACTCTCGCACAGTCGCCTAGTAATAGGCTCACTGACTTTCATGACTTATTTCACGGTGTGATCTACCATTTTTAACAACTCCGTTGAAATGGGATTAATAACAACAGTTGTACTTAATAGGTCTCCTAGTACCAGCAACTCTGTATAGACAAGTTTCTACAGAATTATAAAACAACAACATGAAACCATATCACACAGGGCAGTGTCTATACAAATGTCTAAACACAAATGCACACTGATAGACTGCAGCACTAAAAAGTCTTAAGATAAAGGAACTTACGTGTTTAATTACCAATTTTTCACTTGCATGTTATTGGATGTTTCTTGAAAATACAAGTAATTCTTGTTCCATTTTATCACACAAGAAAGAACGGATAGAAACTAATGGCAGGCTCAATGTTATCTATTTAATTGTAAGTGAAATGGCTGAGTGAGCTAATTATAAATGATGTAAAGCACAGGGAGTCGAAAGATAATTGGTACATTGCCTATTTGCCATGCCTAAAACCTAATAATAGTCTTCATTTGTTTATTTACTTGTATGCACACATGTGTGGTGTGTGCATGGGATATCTATTTGTATGTAGTCCTTTGCTTTTCATATTTCACTGTAGAATTAAAGTCAATTCCAAATTGCTATGTATTGAAGTTTAGTTAAAATATTAAACAATATCTACTCCATGATAAGCGCTGTTAGTTAGGGGTTGTTTTTTATGATTTAAATTCAGTGGTTAGTACATTGCATTTACAGGGGAAAAATATTATTATCTGTTGTGTTATGTAACAACATTATTACTAGTCTATTCCACTATGTTTTAACAGAACCATTTATTTCTATACTCTGTTGTATCAGATTTGATCAGAAACATGAATTATCTGAGCATATTATGCTTCTATGTATTTACAAGTGATTAGAATCAAAAAATCAAATGACCCCTTTCAATGCAGTAATCTGACTTATCTATTGCACATAATCAGTTCAGTACCGCACAGTCACAACCGTCAAAAATATTGTAATGGTACATTGACGTTAGTGTTACCTACTAATTGGATTTTGCTGATTCAAAAGAATGAGATTATTTTAAATTCAGACTTTTTGTAAATATATAGTCACCAGCTACAGAGGATTTTCACAGAATGAGACAAAAACTGTTTTTTGTAATTATGTTAAAATGCGCCTGTTTTTTTATTGCAAATTCTAAGACAGAAAATGCTCATTAACGATAGGTAGTTCATTAAAATATTTACGTTTATGATTGACGGCAGATTACGATTTTACAGAAATGTCAGCATAACTTTCATGGGATTATGATATTTGCTAAGCGTGAATTAAAACATGCTCCTTACTCCTTATAATAGGCGAAGGGTTTAGTTGTACAGTCGCCCTTCGGCTATCGCTGACGTAGTTTTATAATAATATGCATAACTATACAATTCCTATATAAAACAGGCAAACTACTTCGCTACTTTCTATCGAGGAGCATTAAATTATTTATTACGGCTTTGTTTTGCTCGGACTTTTATGCTCATAATAATTTGTACAAATGCCAGTTTTTATTTTTCAATGATATCGTAGAGAAAATCAAGTGGTGCTACAATTGAGCCGCTCAGTTTCCAAACGAGGCAAAGCATGCGCTCTGTATTGACTTGTTTCATTTTGAAGATTTAATTTCATATCTATGAATGTCGATATGTCATATAAAGTGGCATATTAATGCATGACAACTCCTTTACATTGACATCTTCCTTTTCTAACTTGGCAAGCGCAGGAGATAATGAATCATTGAACTGCTCTATTGAGATTGTTTTGAGTGGTTGTTCTGGAGGAGGTTGACTGGACTCCATACATTTTCCCCTGCGGACATAGCGGGCCAGGCTAGATATTAAAATACTTAGGTTACTAAATACAATTTCAGTCCATTGTTCGAGTAAAACACAACGCAACATTAAATATTTCTGTTTATTATTTAGCTACTTGCATTCTTACGTTCTTACGTGCTCTAGTGGTGCTACCATTGATAATATTAATAATAAAATTTTCAACGGTGTACTAAATGCTAGTCTGGTATGTTTTAATTTAGACAATGTGTACAGCATGAAAATAGGAATAGGGTAGACATAAATAATGCATATTAAATACAGGAAGACATATAGAAACGCATAACATTATAAAATAGAAATTCATGTTCAAACCAGGGCAAAAGTTATCGATGAACTATAGAAGAGCTAGCTATGACTAAAAATATGAGAGTACAATAAAAGTCACAATGAAATGCTATCAGTTATCAGAGCAAGTGGAGGGAGGGAGCTAAAGTCCCATTGTCCCATTATTCTGAACAGAAGAAAAATTCTGTAATAATATAAAATCGGAAAACTAGGCTTAGAGTATGTAGAACTTGTGCTTACATTCCCACAGCATATTATTATCTACTTTGTCTGCTTAGCTAGCAATTAGCATCGATATTTAAATACTGTCATAATAATAATAATAATATATTACCTAAGTGTATGTACAAAGGACACTAGTACTACAAGTACAATGTTTAATTGAAACGGAATATTGTGCAAGTAGGTAATGTGATGCTGTTGTGGGGACCTGTGTCTATGTGTGTTGATTTTTTATTTTCTGTTCGAGTATTTGGTTTCTCTGTTGCCATCCCATGGCTCTGCTCCACAATTATGTATTACATTACTACATTATACAAAGTAGGCTTATTGTCGTTATTGTTGGACGATTTTGTTTGCTCACTCACTCCGTCGCTCGCTCGTCTCAGTTCTCTATCTCCTCTATCCCAAATCCTGTCTATCTATGCCATGTGCACTGTGCACTCCCTCCCTGACAAAACACATTGTTATAATATGAGAATATGACTATTGATAGCACTAGGCACTTCCATTCCATGTCATATAAAATAGTCAGTTTTCTGCTATAGTCTATGAGCACTTTAGTTAAATTCTCTCCAAAAGCTCCTCTTACTTTGTGTCGGCCACGAAGGAGTCAAATGTTCAGAACAGAAACGGAGCGCTATGATGGTGGTTGTACTTGTACATTGTACACTGTTCAGTCTCAGTGCAGTCTGCAGTAGTGTTCTCAAGGATGAACTTCACATTTTTCCTATAGATATGCCTGGATAGACTTGTATTTTCTATGCCTATGCAGTGGAAAAATATGGAACAATGGTAAATAGCTAGCAAAGATATAAAATATTATTGCAGAGATAAGTTGTTGCATTTTCCATTGCATATTGTGCTGCCAGCCAGAGAGCGTAAATTACATTACTTATCTTTAACATCTTCCTACCTATATAAAATATATGCAAGGCAAAGACACAGCGTAGGCACCTCAACCGAAAACTACTGCAGTATCTACAGCTTTCTGTCAGACGATAATTCTCACATTATTTTGCATGGAAGTAGGGATTTTTAGAAGGCTAGTCACTTAAACCCAAAATCTACCTTCTGCAGCTCATATCTCTGGCGAGGGGATTTTTATAGTATGGCGCTTTAAGGAGGACACAATCTTCATGCCTTTACCAAATTTTCCTCTCTGCAGAAGACTTAAATACAAAGCATTTTCCGAATCCTTTACAGTTTCCCAAACTATTTGCAATAAAATTTTCTGTCCAACTGGATTTGCAGTGCACTGATGTTTTTATTGGAATAGAATTGTCCCCAATAGAAAAATGGGCAAAGGAAAATTATTAACCTTTGCCAATAGCCCACGGAAGGGTTTTAACGAACAGCGTTATTTATTTTGATGTACGTCTGATTACATCAGATAATTGCACAGCTTTTTTTTTACTTTCTTCGTGACGCCAATACACAGTGCCATTTAGGTGCCCGACATATTTGTCTTACATTCTCGCATTAAATAAAATTCATTTCCAACACTAACTAAGTTACTACTGTTTCTATTCAGTAGATACCTAAAAGAACAGTGCCATAAATTATTTAGAAGTCTCCTAATGTGTTCCTAGTTCCTACCATGATCGAAACACAATAGATAGACTAGATGAGTATAATATTTATGAGAAATGAGAGACCAATCAGATGGAAGTGCAATAAAATATATTAGTAATGTTATGGTAGTCTTGTGCAGTAGTGAGTCCTACGGAGATTGTAAACGGAATTTAAAAAAATAAAAATGGAATACATTATACATGATGCATATGATGCAGATAAATGATTTTTTTAAATGTGAAGTAACAAGAGTTATAAATTGAACCGAAAGTTTTAACTCTATGTGCTATGGACGTAATTAATACACTTTTTGCCAATTTATGATTTTGTGCTACTGTGCTTTAACATTTAAGGAAAAGTAGTATTTTGATGCTGAAGTTATAAGGAGGTGAGTTAGTGTGTGTGTAGCTAACCTTTCTTCGTCGCTTGGTGCTAAATAGGAGGCTAATCGATGTGAAATAAATAGTGCAAAGTAGGGTTACAAAGTATTATTGTATTACGATAGTATTCTGAAAATCTGTGAGCTAGATGTGATTTTGTAGTAGGGAGTGTGTGTGTGAAGCAGGCAGGTATATAGAGAGCTGTTATTGTATATGAGATATTATGGTGGTTCTGGTTCTGGTTCTCTGTCTCTCTCTTTCTCTCATTCTACATTGTTGTATGTTGGTTGGTGACTTAAGGAGTATTTTGAAACTCGTCACATAATAGAAGCGCAAGTTGTGTTTTCTGAACGTGTTTTTGTGGTTTTGAGTGGAGGAGAGGTATAATTTGTGAGAATATAGGTAGAGGTAGGTATTCTAAGTAGGTGCTTGTGAATTCAAGTGCTTATCTTGTCCTTTGCTAATAAATGTGGATGTGGAAACATGTTTTATCATCCCAGCGAGTCGACTCGAATCGAGTGAGGAGAGATGGCAAAGAAAATTATGTGACCTAAATCTCAGGAGGCATAGTCTCTACATTATAGCTACAATATTATGACTACCTATATACCTATATAATAATTACGTACACTATGCAAATCTCATGCAACAAAATAACCAGAAAGAACCTTAACAAAATGCGGAACAAAAAGTCTTTAACTTTTCAAGCTGCACTCAAGATGAAAACGTTAATGCGTACGCAACGCAGTATAATAAAGAGGCAGCTATTTAGCTCTGTAGTCTTACCATTACCACCACTATACTATACTTATACTACTCACTCTGTATCTGTGCAAGCAAGGCACAATACTCTTATACGCAACTACATCCATTATGTATTTACTTAGACTTCTTCCCAAAGAACGCTTTCAATGTTTCAAACTATACTCCGCACTAACTATTTAGTAAACCTATTCCTCTTACGAAATACGTAGATATAGGATTATGGTGCATGCTAAATAAATTCTATTCGACATTCGACTGCTCTTAACAGTTGAGATAAAGACAGTTAGTACTAGTAGTCTACAGAATATATTCCTCCTTCGTACACATTAAGGACAGAGAGACATTGTTGTATAGCTGAGAGAGTCCCTAGCCCTAGCATTAATACCATGCTCAATATAAATAAGTACAACCATAGAGAGAGATAGGATGTAAGAAAAAAACTTTGTGGATTATAAGCCATGCATTATGTATGTGTGCGCTGCGTACTATAGCGTCGACTTCTACTTTTGAGCTTAGTTCTCTACAGAGATCCCTTTTCCCATTCTCTCTCTACAGTTACTAGATGGGTAGATTCATAGTATAGCCGTGCGTGTTGCGGAACAGTCTTTTATTATTATAAATATTAAACAGGGCTATATAGTTATGCTTTGGTGATGATAAAGTGGAGCTGACTACCTATATGTAATGTATCTTTTAAGTATGTATGTATATGTACACTGCCTAGCCTCTCAACATAATCTCTGTATAGCAATGATTGAAAGTTGAAACAGTGTATATGTATATCACTTGAGATTACTAATCTGGGTCGCTCCGTTTTCGATAAAAATGAAATACAAACTTCTCGAATTATTTATATCCCTAAAAGGTTGAGTTCCATTCAAAAATAAGCCACTTCATCAGATTATTTAAAGACTGTAGAATTCGGGGAAGTATTTAAAAACTTGTGGAAAGTTTCACAACTTGCTCGAAGCAAATGCCCGCAGTTGGAGTCGCATATTTTTGGAAAATATTTTAGTACATATGTTGCCCTTATCTCCTGTTAATTAAAATAAAGTCCTTACAAAAGCAACATTATTGTATTTTGACTAAATATTTTGAAGGTAAAAAGTAGATAGCTACCAAAAAATGCCCTCTAACCTCTAAAACAGTTATCAAGAACTAGTGGCGAATGAAAATAAGTTGTTATACGTAATACGGATTATAATAAGATTAGTCTGAAGA
>JABASI010007205.1:0-10013 GCA_019776505.1 Tomocerus nigrus | reverse complement strand
GCCTTAATTATATATGACATTTTTCAAGGCTGCGATAACTTATAGGCAGCGACCAAAATAGTGGCGGCAACTCAAAATGTTATATATAATTATTTTTTGTCATCAGTTTTACTTTCATATCCATTAGATAGTATATAATTCTATAATTATTCAAAAATGCTTTGAACATGTAGCTATGTAGGTAGGTTTAGTATCATAACAAATGTTGAAAGCGGATGAATAATACGGAGAAGGCTTGATAAGTGCATTTACTTTATTTCTTGGAATCCAAATAATATTATGGTGCTTAAGTTCTAATACTAGGTATCTACTGATAGATGCTACAGTTGCCAAAGTAAATTTCAGGAACAATGTCCTAAGTTTAAGTGTAATTGGAGGAGAGTAAATCTTCAGCAGTAGTAATTTACATTATTTGACTCCGGCTTGGCGTGGGTTCCCAAAAACAGGTAAATATTTGTTTCACAAGGATAAATGAGAGGATGGAGCTTTGTGTTATAGAGCCTAACAAAATTAGGCCACATAAAGCCGAATTTAGATTGCTAGCGAAAGTTTACTTGTAATTCGATTACGGACTATTTTTCTTATTGGAAAACAAGGCTATTTTGTTCAACTCCTAGTTAGTATAAGTGACTAATTCAATTAGTCAATGTAGCACTCTTCTTCTCCCCTAATTCCCTTTCTTCCTAAAAAGTTCTGACTTTATGTTCAACAGATTCTAAGAACTTCCGCAATACTATTGAATGTGAAAATGTGTTTAATAAATCTCTAGTGAATGTCACTGAGGAACATGCATGCATGTACGAAATATATTAAAATATTCCATTTGTTGGAAATTGAAAAAAGTTATTTCCTCGAACATCCATAATTTAAATGCTCCCCGTTCATTTTCTCCTATTGAATAGTGGCAAGTAAAATTATGTTGTTGCACAGGAAGACAAAAGGAACTGAGAGTCGGAATGTGATTTAATAAAATTGGTTGAGAATCCATACCTGGATGGAAATGACAATGAAAATCCGTTTTAATGGCCATTATTTTGTCAATGGGCTTTGCCGTAAAGAATGTAGAGACGGAGAGTGTGAAATTAAAATTTATCCTGGAGAGTTGATGGGCAATAGATGTAATAGGATTTCCCAACTATTTAACCGGAGTAGTCCCATTTGAATTGTAATAATATTAAATAAGGTCTTTTGAAACGAGGGTAGCCACTTCTTTTGTAGCAGTAATAAAAATCTGTTCAATTGCGAGTTAGCTTAATGGTAGGTTACATAAGGTAAGCTGTCTTTCCATAATATTAAGGCCATTCTTCACATAGGCACATGGATCAAGACAGGTAATGGGATATAAAATGAATGTGTAGGAGTTTAGATTACAGCCTATTAGAATACATTAAGTTCTTTATGTGGAGAAGGAATAAGGGGGGAGAAGTGTGTGTCTCGTTTTTCCTTTTCAATCACTAATCCGTATATACTATTGTATATAATATTAAAAGAACAGAGGAGTGGATTGTAAAATGTGGTGACGCGTTGTGATTGAAGTGATAGGATCGGGTGCTTAGCTTATTGTTAATGTTGGCCAGCTCTTTATTAGTAAACCAAAGCACAATGCACGTATCCTGTTTCATTTCATCTTTTTTAAAGTAAGAAACAACGGTTAGTAGGCTCCGTTGAATTCTATGCTCGTATATATTTTGTCTGGAATAAAATGCAGTGGTAGAGTGGCAAGTCGCCATAAGGTAAGTTATTACAAAGGTGGATATTGGATCGATATTCGATATTATGCTGATGTGTTTGATATAAATCGGATTATTTTGGGGAGGCATAGCTCAGCGGGCACGTTTAGGGTGGAAATTCCTCCTCAATTCAATCGAAAGCCCTCAGCTCTGCCTGAAATACGAAATAATAAGTCTGTCATATGAAGTCATAACTTTGTGTCGAAGAGAAAGTAGAGCAATAAGAGAACGGCTCCTAATAGTAGAAAGGGGAATGAATTTGAAACAAGAAATTCTGAAATACTGAACTCAACTCCAGTCTAGTCCCAGTCAAGTCAGTTATGGTTTATTTCATTATTAAGATCTAAAGAGCGTAAGAAATTGAAATTTAGAGGGAAGCCACGCTAATGCTACTTGGGCACAGCCCTATTCTACTAGTAACTTTTTTGCCAATCTAATCGAATGGGGTGGATATGGATTGGGTTGGCAATGTAGATCTGCTGCATCGGCATTAGGATGAGCTTTTGAAAGGCTCGTATTTCATAGCTAACTCGTAAAATGTATCCGTACAACCGCAAATATCCCATCCCGTCAACCTAATATAAAAATGTATTATAGCCAACTGAAATGGAATCTATATTATATTTATATGTTTCCATAATATATAAGGCACTTTATGTACCTTAAGGATTTCCTGTATTAACTAAAGCGAAATTATCTGCTGTATTATGCATACCTAATCACGAATGGCTAACCCTCGCTTCTTTGATCGAATTCACCTTATTTCCATAAATGCACTATGGAATTTCACAACTGCTGCTAATATAAAAAGAGGGTCTACTCCGTGTGCTGTGTGTGAATGGAATAAATTCAAGACACTTTCTTTCTCTTTATTTTAAGAGATAAGAAGGAATAAGTAGTTATATTCATACTGAAAGATAGTTACTTACGTATGCATCTCTGAAGATATCTAGTGCAAGGATGCATATTTTGAGTGCCTACATGTACATCGTTCATTCCACGAGTTTTTTCAAGTCCATGTTTCCCTTTTTGGTACTTCATCACACCTTTTCCGGTCTGAGCTTTTTAAATAGGATATGAAGTACAGATATTGTACCTTAAACTACTGGCAGATAATATATTCCTTATATAATATTATTATATCAACTATATGATGAGTATATATATATGCATAGTATATTCATACATTAATGTCGAATTGTAAAGTTCCAGACGAGTGAACAGTGTGTGCACTATGTCTCTCACTCACTCCGGTTTCAGTTCCAGTCAGATTTCCATACAGCACTACGTACATTGTCAGACAGGACATAGAAATGTTTGAATAGATCCAGGACTCACATATATCCATATCCAGATTTATACATGCATGAGCCTCATATATGCATGTACATAGTATAAGTAGGAATATCTACGTAAAGTTGAAAAAGAGTACTTTTGTTCTGATTCCCACGACCTGTACACAGAAGGGCCCCAGTTTTTATGATTTTGACTGGATTTCGTTGATAGAAGGAGTGTATACTGTTTTGAATGCTCACAGTAGCGAGAGATAGATGTGTGTGTGAGAGAGAAAAAAGTGGAAATGGGAAAATAGTGTAAACTTGAAAAGAGTGGGAGAGAGGAAGTCGGAAATATTGGTTGAAATATATGTGCCGTCAATTTGAGGGTAGAGGGGAAATTTCATGGAGATTTATTGTCTGCTGAGTCGATAGTAAATTTAAATATCTCAAGACAGAACATGGACATTTGTCACTTGAGCTGACTTGACTTAAGTTTCCTCTGTCACAGTCAGTGAATCTCCATTTTCTCTTGGACATACACATCTCCACTTGGAATCTAGAGCATACATATGTTCTTTTTTTAAATATAGACTCCTTAGATATAGTTCCATAAAAATATATAATATCAGTTGTGGTAAAAACTTAAGAGAAAGATCATCAGATCAAAGCATCAAGTCTCCTAGTAGTATTACAAATCTTTTCTCAATCCACGTCAACTGACCAAATCTGGATCAAATACATTTATGCACTGTATTTCTACTTCTGTATGTATGTATATGTAACTTACATCACATTGAATCTAGTCGAAGAAAATTGTGTGTAGTAGGAAAAGTAAGTCAGTGAACTATAGAGATCAGAAATCGAGTGTAAATAAATGTAGTAAGTGTAGAAATCTGTTTGTAAGAGTGCATTAGCCGACATTCGAAGAGAATGGAGCAATTTAGTTCAGTGCATTGAATTGACTAACTCTGCCTTGCTCTTCAACTGCAATGATTGGATTTATTTTGGTGACACATTAAGTGCCATTGTTTTGTTTGTGGTTTGGCTCTTTCCGGAATTATGACTCTATTGTATTCTATTAGATCTGCTCGCAATGTATAAATATACATGCATGCTCTACGGCTCTACGTAGTGTTAACTTCACTTTTCGTTCTGTTCAGTTTTGCTTTGCTCTTCAGCAGCAGCTCACCCACTTTACGCTAGATTGAACACCTATTTCCCTAGTTTTCGTTTATTCCTTTGCTGGAATGGAATGGAATGGCTCGGCGCTGGGATGTTTTGTTGTTCCTTTACTTAACAGCATTAGAAAACTTTGGTCCAGTTTCCGACTATAATTCAAACTGTTCACTATGTCAAGAGCCACGACTATAAACTCTCGTGATATATTTACTTGGACTATTCATAAGGAGTAGTAAAAGAGATTTTCTGTCTATATTATTAGCTGACAGGAGCGAGCGTAGTAGTTAGGTACCTGGCAGTAGTATTAGTAGGTACCTGTTAGCATGGAGGTATAGGTGCTCTGCGTCTTGGGGACTTCAACTATACGCTAACTTTTCACAACATATACCACTTACTATCTATTCTAACACTCTCTGCTGGATATTTATTTTTGAATCTGCACTAGCTTTAACCGAAAGAAGTGTCGGTAGTCGACCGCCTATTATTATACCTCTATGTCTACAACAATGTGCTATAATATCCTATAGCATTTACTTTTACTCCCACTATTCCCCCAGGGCCCGCTTCCTTTCAAACCCATGCTCTCATTCGTATTAACAACGGGAATGAACATTTAATGTCCAAATACAATAGTATCCCTTGCAACATGTGATTTTACACCCTTTCTCGCAATTTGTCCAACTCTCCGTGTGTTAACAATCATTTATTCACTTTCGATTTTCAATCCAATCCTTCTGCCGCCGCTTCACAATTCTACTCGCCTCTTATTGTCCCTGCCCGCCGCATCTACGTACATATAGGAATATTTTAAGAATTCCTTACCTCTCTATGTAAATTCCGACATCACAATACTAACAATCAGTTTTATATTTAAGCCATGCCTCCGCATTTGTAATTCATTCATTCTTTCATTGTATACAGGAATTTTCAATTTCATTTACGTTAAGATTTCGAAAAACCCTTCATTTATTCAAGAACAATTGAAATGGAGGATTGAAAGGGAAATCCAATTTCTCTCTTATTCATTTTTGGCAACTTTGACTAATCCACCACATTTAGAAAAATCAATGTTTTCCAATAAAGAGTTACATGTAAGTAAACAGATCAGTATGTCATCTCGTTGAAAAAATTATTACATGCATTTCAAACCTAAGAATTAAGCGTAAATCTTGGAAAATTTTAAGGACTTTACCTAGCTATATGCGCTCAAGCAATAATTTCCCAATCAATGGACATGGATATGGACTTTATTGAAGCCATTCTAATTCCCACCGAAACGTACGCTCATGTTTACAAATATATAATGCTAAGATCCTGGTGTATAGGCGAAAATAATTCGAGTTCCTCCTTTTTGCGCTCATGTAGCAATTCAGAACCGAAAGGATGTAAGGTCTTAAGCGGTTACCTTCGCTGACCATTTTCAATTACAATTTAGACAGTGATTATAGAAACATGCATATTTTAATTTTAAAACGAAGGTTTGAAAATGCAGGTATTGCGGTTAACAGATCCCGTGGATTATATACAAATTTGAATGTAAGTTGTATTACTCTGTGGCTAACAATGTGAATCTCAAGCTGGGAGAAATAATTGAATTTTAAGTAAGGTGGAATGAGCAAGTGTTTATGAACTGTGTTTTCTCAATTTTCCTTGAGAAAGGAAGGAGCGAGGGCGGGCGGTTGCTTTCCCAGCTGAACTAAACTAACAAGTAAGTTAAACTGAAGCTGGGAAAAGAGTCTGACACGTGTTTAGGGATTTACGTAACTGTGGTTTTCTCTCTTGTCTTGTAAAGCTATAATAAGTAAAAGTAAGAAGTAAAGTAGCGTTGGGATTCCAGTTAACTTAAGTCCTAGCATGAATGGAAGAGAAACCACACCCTGATATGATTATTATATATTTTATGTATATGCTCCTATTAAGCAGTTAGAATCTAATTTTAGAAGTTTGTTTGTTTTCCATTGCTCGCTTCTTGTCAGACGGATACACTTCCCATCTGATATTAAGTCCACGTTCTATTCATAGACTATATTCTTCTTCTATAGAATATCTTTCTTATAGATAATATAATGTTTAGCCAGAGACACTTGTCTGTTGTTTCTGCGTTTAAGCCATATAAATGTTATTTGTAATGTCTTTTGTTAGTATCCGTGATGTTTATACGATAGCTACTAACAATGAGAGTAACCTTTATTATGCACGCAACAAGCCATTGGAAGATATTTCCACTAATCTCAACTTTCTCAAAATTAACTTGCTTTTCTCAGTTAAATGAGCATATTCCCATTCCTTTATGAATAATTGTTAAGCTTTATGGCACACGCACGAAATAACATTGCTTTTCCCTCACAGTCTCTCATTATAAGTGTCTATGCACACACACACAGGTTATTATTGCATTTCTAGGACATATACAGCGTAAACTAATATAATATGCATTAGATGTACATTATGTAACACTCTTACCCTCCATTACATCACTCTGTCTATGCTATAATAGCTCCTGTGAATCCTTAGCCTTCAATCTTCTCCAGAAAATGCCATGTTTCCACTCTATTCTAATATTATAATGGCACTTTCATCTCCCCTCCACAACACAAATACTTATTACTTATACACAAGCACCCACTCTATAGCATAACTCACAATATACGCAGAATTGCATCTACATATAAGGGAGTGCTTCCTATAATCTTCATCTATAATTCTGTCGGCACTTTTTCTTAGCTCTGTGTGAAAAGTTTAGATTGAACTTGAGAATTAGTCAGGGAAAAAGCGGCGGCAGCCGAAATAAGATGAAAATTCAGGAACATGGGATTTTTGACACGATACTCCAACCTCCAACCTTGGTAAAAACTAACGGAAAATGCTTCAGGCTGCAATACCATGTAGGTACCTACCTCTCTATACGTACAATGTAGAACAAATCATTATATAGACTGCAAGCATTAGGGGACTTTGTATGTAGGGAAACTTGTGTTTTACGCAGCCACTTTTGGATTCTTGAGAACTTCATCTCTCACATTTTCGTAAACTGAGACGCCCTATTTTCAATTTCTACAAAAAATTTGGATTTCGCTTCAACTTTCTAACCTTTCTATTTTGGTTAATGCCCCAGGACGAACATATAGAACAGTAAAGATGAAAATTGGATTTTTACCTAGGCTTCCTACTTATAAATCGAGTCATAGTCAATTTCCAAGAATTACTCATACTGAGTTACAACTCGATTATTTAAAAATATTCTGAGATAATAATAATTTCATACAATCATATAAACAGGTTTGTCAGCAAATAATGTTAAGATTAGGTAAAATTAATATGGACAATAATTAGGAAAGTTTTACCAGTTTCTCCTTGTACAACTTTGTAATTTGAATCGTGAAAAACAAGTTGCTTGCTTAAGAAAACAAAAACCTTGTAAATTTTTTATACACCTACGTAATTTGAAGTTGAAAATGAAATTGAATGCTTTTTGTTAAAAGTGACTTCTCAGCTCTTAGAGTGAATATTTGGTTGGTTTTAGTTTACCTATTTATGGTTTTCGTGGAATGAGGATGTCGGAGATCGCCCTGGCATATAAAACTAACAAACAATAAGCTAGAACTTAGCCTAGGTTAGGTTTCATGGTTTCAGATGAGCGAACTTTGTTGTAATGCCGACTCTGTGTGTTAAGTTAAAGGGAAGTAGGCTGGAAAGCATATAGTTAGATGAAAGCTATAGTTTTAGGAGACAAAGTCCCATTTCTGTCCTCTCCTGGTGGTGTAAAACGTCTTTGTAGTACGTCAGTAGATTCAGTGGGCGCTGTGTAACTCGTTAGATAATAGAAAACAACGGAGAATCTAACTAACTAACAAGTATGTCTTCTAGATATGGTTTTATCATTTCGACTAAACGACGGAGGAGGAAAAGTTTGTTTAAAACTGGATCTTTCACTGACACTCGCGAGCTCCCTCAGCTCAACTGATCTGAACTTGGCGTGATTTTTCCTTTTGTTCGTGCTCTACTTTGTCCTTTGTATAGTTTTATGCGCTCTAGAGAAAACGGTAACTACGTAAAAGAAAAGCTCTATGTCTGTGCAGAGAGACGCTGATGGTTGATGAGATAAATGCAGATTTCGCTTTTGGAATTTAGGTCCATGGTCCATGTGCTTTGCTCTGAGCAGAAACTCAAGTTCCGCAAGCTTTTTATATCTCCACATCTGTATTCGATGGATATATACTAGAGAGTCATGGGAAGTTCAACTATTATTTCATCTATGGATAGAGGCACAATGGGAAAGGAAGAAGAGCAGCGGAAGAATATTGTCTTTCTTTTGCGATTATGGGAGAGAATCAAAGTTAAGGGAATGTTCTTCCGACTCCCAGTGGAGGAACTGTATAAAGTAATGCTAAAGGCTAATAGAAGCAAAACAAGAAGATTTTCTACAGAAACTTTTCAGATTTCTTTTAAATTAAATTGAGTTAGTGGGCTTTCTTTCCCTTTCCTATCAGGACCACTCTCAATTCTAGACTTAGTTCTCCAGGCATTTCTTCTGATTATGTCATTCCGCCTCCATTTTCGCATTTATTTAAATTCAGGTAATTCTGATAAATCAAATAGATAAGTGCTCTGTTTACTATAATACCAATACAACATTATTTCACTGATTTTTCTTATCTTTTAATGTACCGAACTGTTTTGTTTTGAAACTAATAAAAATGCCAATTTCAAATATTGGTGTTTATTTTATGATAATAATAATATTATTAGTATGACATTGTTAAGTAATGTATGATATTTGTCATACCAAACATATATTTTTTAGTGTAAACTTATAGATATATTTCGATGCTGGCTGTAGCCTTGTTGGATATAATGGTTAAACCTTCGCCCATTATATGCCCAACCGGCATTGTCTCACAGTGCACTTACAATGAGTTACATTAGAGTGAAAGAACATATTTACCTATGATATATTATGAGAGTCTGCTATCTGTAGTTATAATAAAAGGAAATTACAAAGTTATTATAAGAATAGGAGCTGGAAGACTTTTGCTCAGCGCAGCATGCTGTAGATCCATTGTTATCCTTAGAAAGTAAGTTGGTTGGGCCCATTGCTACCATGTACTTTGGCTTCCAGGCTATAAATTCTGTTAGCAATAAAGGTTATAAAAATAATAACATAACGCAATACAATATGAGTCGACTGGATGAGCTAATGCATTTTTTGTTGAGAAATATAATAAAGGGCCATTGCTGTTTTGCGGTGGAAGCGGGGGGAAGCTAGAAAATAAAAAATGGACAATTCACATAAGACTGGAAGAGAAAGTTAGTTATCTAACTTAAGTACGTAACGTTGAAAAAATAATAGAAAAATGAAGTATTAGTCCATGTTGGCTCTGTATGTGTAACTAGTGTATTGTCTTTGAAGAAAAAGCATTTTGGGAGTGTGCTGTGTGTCATAGGATTTAAGGAAGTATAATAGCTAGTCTAAAAGAGTACACAGGCAGAATTATTACATGCTATTTGTCAATTAAACTTAGAACACGTAAGAAAACCACGACAGAGTAATAAGGTATGCTTGCTTTACATTACATTAGATTTGCTCATTTTATTTCTTAGGAACTTAATGCTAGAGCTCTCCATACGGAAGAGCTTCCGTTCTTTGAAAGAAAATATGTATAGTAATAGTTCAAGTGACCCACTTTCAAGAAAAAACATATTTCCCTTTGTGAAACAAACATTAGTGAATAGTAGAGCTTTATATCATTAGTTTCTTATGGAGTGTTGTTATGATAGGTAGTCCCTCTCTCTCTCTCTCTCGTCTTATACAACTTCCCTCCTGTGT